>PDHP01000002.1:104154-226358 GCA_003339455.1 Ophiocordyceps camponoti-leonardi (nom. inval.)
TCTCTCTCCCCCTGCCAACTCCCCTCTCCCGCGCCGTTTTTTTTTTTTTTTTTTTCGACAACCCCCGCCCCCGCATTCTGCCGGGGTCGGGGGGGGGGGGGGGGGGGGGGTCCCCGCCCCCCCCCCCCCCCCCCCCCCCCCCCGGCTTGAGGTGGCACTTTTTAAAGCTGCGCCTTTCCCCTTTATCGGGTGCGACGATCAAGACGGGGAAAGGGGATCTCAACAGGGCGAATGGCTCTCGTCTTGAGAAGACGGTTCGGAAAAAGGTATGAAGAGGAAAATCAGTATATATGAAAAAGGGGGGTCCATCAGAAGGGGGCGGGGATGTTCCGTCTTCCTGTATCTGTATTAATTGACTGGGCTCATAGTGCAGCGAAGATATCGGGCTGCATGTACAGTGTGTATTTACCTACTAGATATCAGAAGGGGAGAGCGGTACGCATATTTCTTCACCAGAAAGATATCCTTTACCAGAGAGAGAAGCAAGTAGCTTGGCAAGATAATATATGTCTGTATCTCGGAGTTGCCCCTAAATCATTTCTAGCGAAGCCAAATTATAGACAAGTTACTACCTATTTAGAGTCAAGATTTCTTTTATGTTTCGAAAGAAAAATGGACAGTGTGTATGTATTTCGTCGGGAGGAATGATGTCGTTTGATGACGATGATGATGACGATGATCAACAAGGCTAGATGGGTGAAATGTCACTTCATAAGCATAAAATCGGTAAAAAAAAAACAACGTCACACACGACCAGAGGTCATAACCCCCCCACCCGGCGCCGGCCCCCGACAAACCTCAACCTCCTCACACCTAAGCTTTACCGCCTCCGCCTCCAAGACGAGGTCGCGATGCCACGGCCCGACGAAGACGCCTTCCGGGTCGACGGCGTGCCTGACGCGGCGGAAGTCGTCGAGGCGGAGGCCGTACATGGTCTCTATCTCGCGGCGGCCGACGGTGAAGTTCTTGGCCCAGTGGGGCCTGCCGCCGAGGTCGCGCATGAGCCATTCGAAGGCTTGGTAGTAGCGGCGGCGGCAGGGGGGGTCGAGGCCGAAGGGTCGGTAGAGGGTGGCGTTGAGGAAGAGCGTGGGGCCTTGCTCGACGGTGGGGTCTAGGAATGGTCGTGGTCGTTGGGGGGGGGAGGAGGTGATGGAGGATGAGGATGAGGAGGAGGAGCTGGTGTCGCAGACGCGCACTTCGACTGGTGCGTGGACGTATAGACCCTCGGCGGAAAAGGGGATGGGACCTCGATCCCCGTGGTCTGGATGATCATCAGGTAACCTGTTAAGCCAGGCGCCAAGCCGACGAAGGGCTTCCGGTCCACGATGAAGCGGAACGGCCCATTCATTGACAAACTGCGAGTAAAGACAGTCCATCAATAACGCCCTCCGTCCAGGCTGAACGGCTCCCGACTCAGACCCGTCCGCGAACCCGTACTCAAGCCCGAAGACAAGCCACTCGGCCCAAGGCAGCAGAGAAGGAAACCAATGCGAAAGCCACAAAAGGCCACGGTGAAGATGGAACCCCAGCCTCCGACCGCCTAGCAGACCCGCAGGCCGAGACGCCCTTTCCGGCTCGGGCGAGGTCGTCTTGTCCGCGCGCCAGACGACCGCCCGACGGGTGTAGGGGAACCACCAGACGCGGACGAACTCGGCCTGGGACCAGAGCCGACCTTGTTCCCACGAGCGCAAAAGGCGCGCTTCCGCGTCGATGGTCTGCCGCCACGAGAGGTCAAAGGCCGGCACCGTCTGCAGCGTGACCTCGCAGACGACGCCGAGGGCGCCCAGCGAAAGGAGCGCCGCGCGGAAGAGCTCCGCGTTCGAATCGGCGGAACAGCTCTCGGTGCGACCCCCTCCGCTCGCCAGCGTCAGCTTCAGGCCGACGACGGCTTCGGACACGAGGCCGTGGCGGAGGCTGCTTCCGTGCGTGCCCGTCGCGAGCGCGCCCGCGATCGATTGCTGGTCTATGCTGCCGAGGTTGGGCATCGCCAGACCATGCGCTGCCAGCACGTCGCTCAGCGCGTGGAGACGGATGCCCGCCTCCACCACGACGATGCCCGTCTGCGCGTCGAGGGAGACCACCCGCGATAGCCGGTCCAGGTTGAGCATCCAGCTCGAAGTACACGTCAGACTCGAGGGCGAGTGGCCGCTTCCCGTCGTGACGATGCGCCGGCCGCATTTCTGGGCTAGCCGTACGGCCTTTTCCACCTCCGCCACCGACTCCGGCTGGATGTAGAGCTCCGGCAGGCTGGAGAAGGTGCCGGCCCAGGTTCGGTGGATATGGTTCCTTCTTGCCCGGAACGGCACATCATCGTCTTTCTCCGTCACTAACAAATCTGCTGCTCCGAGAGGATCCATCGTTGCTTATGATGAGGACTTTTCTGAAGGACGTCCCTGTTTTTTTTTTTTTCTTAACACTCCCCGTCTGTCTTAGTCGTGTAGTTGCAAGGGGTATCACGTGAGAAATATAGCTCATCAGCTACCCTAAATAGGTACCTAGATTGCTGAAGCTAAACTTTTTGGTGATGCAACGATGATGATGACAGCTTTACGCTCCGTTAATAGAACAAGGTAAAGTCAATGCTTGTATCCGTACAAGCTATAGCAAGGAAACCAACTTTAGTGAAACAGAGCTATATCTTGCTCTAGTCGAAGCTACCCGCACTGACGTCAAGACGCCATCATCAAACGCCATCTACAGCCAAGTGAGGCTATCCACTACTCTTAGACTTAGCCTCTTCCCCGCCAACCTCGACAACCGACGACGACGACGTCGCTGCCATCGTAGGCCTCCCCTTGAGCATCAGCCTCGCTATCCGTCCTAGAGTCGCCCGACTCTCCCACACAGGATACAGACCAATGGCAAACAGGGAGCCGAAGATCCATATGATACCGACAGAAACCCATCCGGTAAAGAATCGTCTGGAGAAGATGTAGCCCGAGCCGTACATTGGCATAGGCCAGAGCACCAGTAAACACAACGCCCTGTGCCGTTTCCCGTCAGCCCACCAGCATTTCTCTCGACGGGAAGACTAGAAAGGCTGTTTTTTTTTTTTACTTACATGCTGACGGTGACGACACTTGCCATCTTGAATGCCCGATGGAGCTTGCGCCGTTCCGTAACGGCGTCGACGTCGTTTCGTGCCTCGGCGTCGTCATCTGCCCTGCTGATGGCTGCCATAGAGACCCAGTCGTAGTTGTCGATACCAAAGGCGACGCAAAGCGCCGGCACCAGAACCAGCGGCGATAAAAGAGCCGTCAGGTTGCCGACGAGCATCGCGTCGTTGGATCCCGTGCACTCAACATCCAGTCGGCCGCACGTCCTCCACGCCGTGATGAGCCACGCGGCGACGGCACATATAGTACCAAGAACAGGCGCCAGCGTCGCCGCCCACCGGTTCTGTCCGTTCCATAGCAGGGTCAGAACGGCGGGCACGACACCCGAGGAGATGAGGACACCCATGAGCAGGTATAGATATCCCATGCTGATTCCATTGTACCAGAGGCCGACCGAGGCGAGGCAGATGGCGGCCGTGTACAGCATCATGCAGATGTGCGATGTCCGGACGAGTCGCTTGCCTCCGGCATCGGGCCGGACATAGGTACGATAGACGTCGTAGGTGAAGATGGAGGACGTGGCGACCAGCTCGGCATTGAAGGACGAGGTGACGGCGAGAAAAATCATGATGAGCGTCATCACGGCGCCGGCCCGACCAAGGAGGGCGACAGCAGCATACGGGAGCACTAGACCAGCTGAGACCTCAGACTCGCTCATACGAGCCGGAAACGTAGGGAAACGCGGGCTTGACTCGAGCGCGAGAGCGGCTAAGCCGAGCGTCGTGGCTGTTAACCATGGGATGGCGAACCAGGCAGCACCGCCCATAACATAGCCCGGCAGGGCGTGGACCGGATGGGCGGCGATTGCTTTGTTATAGTAGCCATTATCGAGGAAGACGGTGCCAAAGTTGCCGACAATGTTGATCACAAAGAAGGTGACGCCGCCGCGCGAGCGCATCGTGAGAAAGCTTCCATCTCGGTTGCCGGGCACGGGATGGGCGGCGGAGGCGGCCACCAGTCGGTCGTACACGGCTGACGGACTGCCGAGGACATCGGACGTGGCGTACGTCTCGAGAGCAAAGACAATGACGATAATGATAACAGCAAAGCCATGGACGTAATCGGTGATGAATGTCGCCTTGAGCCCGCCAATGAGCGTGTAGGCCACAACGGGGACGGGCATGAGAAAGATGGCGGCGACCGCATGTACGCCCGTCAGCGCATTGATGGTGGCCGCGCCGCCGGCGATGAGCATCAGCGACACGAGAACATTTGTTGCGAGCCCAAAGGCGACAAAGGTCAGATGGGCCGGGGTGCCGTAACGAGCGTGAACGGCCTCCAGAAAAGTGTGGCAATTTGGCGCTCGCTTCTTGAGCGTGATGGCCAGCGTAGCGAATAACAAGATCTGGACCGTCGCCCCGGACGCGTACCAGAAGGGGCCCGAGACGCCGTAGCGGTAGCACACGCCCGAGCTCTGCAGCAGCGTTGCGGCCCAGGTCCACGAGGAGACGACGGCGGCGGCGACGAGGCCCGACTTGACGCTTCGGCCAGCCGTGTTGAACATTTCCGACGTCTGGACCTCATTGTTGAAGCGCTTGAGCAGGTGTGTGATGGAGATCTATCCTCGTGTTAGGGACGGTCATCAGGCGGGTGGCGTCGGCGGAGCGCACCATCAAGACGGCAAAGGCGAAGCCGAGTCCGAGAATGATGCCGTAGCCGTAGCCTTGGCCCAGCGCCGGGCCGGGGGAAGCCATTCTGAAGTTGAAGGGAGAAGGGTATATCGACCTGTCGTCGTAGTCGTCGCCGCTGCCGCCAGAGATATTGTACCTGTGCATGTATGTACGGATAACATCGACCAAGACTGGAACCCTACCCTCAGCCCCATGCCGATTGACATCCCTGACGCCTCGTGCCGAAGGGGGAAAACCCCTCTTACTCTATCTGACGGTGTTTCACGAGCTCTGAAGCCGATATTGAGATAAGACAAAATAAAGCCAATGGGGAATGACACTCAGACATCTGTCTTGACATGTGAGCTGGCTGATAACGACCAGAAGCCAATGACAGCCGCAGGTGCCACTTCCTTATATGTGCCTGGGTACTTTAGTATGATGCTGGATCAGGATACTCTCCTACCTTCATCCAGCAAGCCCTGCTCGAAGATAGCAGCCCAGTGGCGGGCAAGACTCGCAAGATCCCACTCGCCAGGAGCGCGATGGTCCACCTCAGCAGCAACAGAAGTAACCAGACGATCCTCGAGTCCGCAAGGGACGAATCGAGCCCAGGGATTGACATGCTCATCGCCAGAAACGCAGACGTGGACATTGACGGCGACGCCCAGGGCAGCAACATACCGACGGTGATGTACGCCCATGGCCGCAATCTTGCGGCGGGGACCGGCGTCGTCGGCCGATACCCAGACGCCAGGCTCGTCGGGGACAGTCATGGTACGGATGCCGAAGACATTCTCGAGCAAACGGCGAGTAGCGTCCTGGAGATGGTCCGCGTAGTCGGCGACGCCGTAGGCAGGGTACAGGGGCGAGCGCAGGTCGACGACGGGCCAGAGCACGAGCTGTCCGGGACCATGGTACGTCGTCAGCCCTCCGCGACCCGTCTTGGCGACGACGGGGGTGAAGGTTCGGACAGAGCCGTTTATCACGTGCAGCGGCTGTAGAAGCCGAGCGGCCTCGTTCTCTGCCAAGAGATGCTGTCTACGGCCGAGGGTAAAGGTCGGCTTCGACTCGAAGGAGAGAAGAAGAGGCCCAGGCGGTCCGGCATGATCCGGCTGAGCCTTCCACGCCAGCAAGCGACGGCGATGTTCCTCTTGTACGCCCTGTGCGAAGTCGTAGCTCACAAGGCCTTCGTCTTCGTCGTCGCCGTCGAGGTGGCGATGTGTGAGCAGGCTCAAGCGTCGGGCGCGTGTCTTTAATGAGACTAGCGGGCGGAGCTGGGGCCGAAGCGAAGTGCGGGCCACAACGTGCCTCGGCATTCCTCGACCCTTTCCTGCTTAGCGGCTTGAAGGGAGCGAGGAGATGATCAGGTGAGGGAAGAGATTGCAGAGGCGAGGAAGCGGTAGGGAGAAAAGATAACACACAAGCATGCAGTCGCGATAGGCAGATAAGGAGAGAAAAAAGTGGGCAGTGAAGCGCCGTCAACGTGAGGCTGTCTTGTCTCTGATTGCTTGTTTTATACTCCGTACTGCCACTTCTTTGACGACGGGGAAGCCAGGGAAGATCAGACGAACCAACAGAAGAGGAAACAGCATAGAAAATCACTCACGCACACTTCTAAAACATGCATATGTACATACTCAGATGCAGACATCTAAACTTCCCTATCCGTACATAAATATTAGATAGCGAAGAAGACGACAACTCTCGATGAGCAGGGAGATGAAGTCGCATGCTCTCTCTCTGCATACCGACAGGCTACGAGTAAAAGGCAGAGTTCAGACGGCGCTTGAAGTTATCCGTCCGTCCACCGGTGAAGCCGACGACGATAAACTGTCCGTCTGCTTAGTCATCTGAATTTCCTCCACGTGGGGTTCCTCCTCCCATCACGTGGCACTTCATCCCCATTCTCCCCACTTTTCCCCGCATGGCTTCGAATGGCAACGACATGGAATGGAAGAAGCCCTCTAGACGCTCTCTAGACTCTACCACAGACGATGGACTATTAGAGGCACAGACTGACGATATAGCTTGACTTTGTCCTTTTCTTCTTCCTTGCTCAGGCGGACTCGCTACAGCGTGATCCTTCCCCAGCATAGCCTAGCGTGGGGAAACCCTTATTTCTATTTTCTCGTCTTCCCGTCTCCAGTGTCGTCATATCCAAGCTTCAACATGGAGCTGGGCCTCCTCTACTCATGGACAATTCGTCTTTTCCACTGCTTAGCATCGTGTTAACATCCTCGCACGTCCCGAACTCATGGAATAAGATTGTACTTCTTCCTTTCGTTTCGTCCGAGCTTGACTATTGCTCCCTTTAGTTCTTTCTCTTTGCTTTCCTTCCTTTGAGGACCCTTATTCGAACCCTTCTTTTAGACCCTTGGACCCTTCTTTTCTGAACCCTTTCTTTTGAACCCTTGATTCTTCGTGTGCCCTTCTCTACAGCTTTCATACAGAATATCCCTTCTTTTGAATACGCTCAACCCTTTCAAAGATCCCCTTCATTGCTTGAAGAAAATACCACCTTCCCACCATCATCATGGCACGACGCAGATCCTGCCTAGAACGACTAAAATGTATATCAGAGAAGAATCGAAAACCCATCCCCAGCCCAATGGCCACCCCCCCGCGCACACTAACAAGAACCCCCCATCAGATATCCCCCTCGCCACCATCGGCATCTTCTGGCTCCTCCTAGCCGGCATCCTCCTCTGGTTCATCATCCTCAGCGGCGTCACCCGAGGCACGCCGTTGAAACACACCTACTTCCTCCGGGCCGACACCAGCAACATCACCGGAGCCAGAGACATCACGCAATGGGCCTACTTTCGAATCTGCGGCGACCGCAATCACGACTGTCACGCTCACGGCGCTCAGTCCTTTGGCCGTGCCTGGGCGCCCCATGCTGAGAACGTCCCGCCCGCCCTCATGGGGAAATGGGACGATCATACTTCGTCCTTTCACTACTTTATGATGTGGCGCTTTGGATGGGTTTTCCTCATCTTTACCTTCTTCTTTCTTCACGTTGCTCTATTCAGCGCTTTGATTGCTTGCTGCGGTCGTCGTGGCTCTATCTTTACGCTATTGATGTGCATCATCACCTGGTTCTGGTATACGCTCGCCGTATCCATCATCACGTTCGTCTTCTCTCCCCCTCCCGCTTATAAACCTACAGATGAAACAGAGAAACTGATTCACAGAGATGTCCAAAACAAAAGTGCCGTCTTCTGTCAAGCCCGCAGCAAATTCCTTCGCGCCGGTCGCAAAGCGAGGATAGGCTCCTGGGCCTTCGGCTTCCTCTGGAGCTCCTACGCCTGCGTCATCCTCGCCTGCTTCTACTTCCTCTGGTCCTCCCGCATCTTCAAGAGGCGGTACGAAGACGACGCAGACAACAAGGCCATAACTGCCGGTAGAGGCGGCGCGGCTGCTGTTTTCTGGCGGAGGCGCAGCTTCAGTCGCTCGAGACAGAATCTCGACGACGATGGCGGCGGCTTGGACCGTCGCCACGACCGTCGCAGTCAGGACGGAAGCAATCGCGACGACATCACCAGTCAGTCCTCTTCTGACGACGATTTGTTCGGAACTCGTCCTCCGTACAAGGAAATCACTGCCTGAGCCGGCCTCTACCGAAGCCACACCAAGGCTATTTGACACCCATCCTACTTACTATTCTTCTCAATTTCTTCTCATTCTGGTACATAGTATTGCTTGAACCTGTATTTAACCTCTACTACATCCTTCTCGTCGCTGGGCCCGTGATACAGCGGGGCTTTAACCTCGCGATTTTATCATGGGAAAGCAGTATACCCCTTTTCTTCCTTCTTCTCCTTCATGCCCATAGTTGTTCACACGGCACACACACATGTGTATATTCTAAACTTACATCCGAGGCCTTTTCTGTTCCTTAGACATAGACCTTGTCTTTGAATGTCTATGTAACACCTGCCACAGCTGTTCAGCATCTTCTCAGTAGTACCAGTCTCACTTACGATAGCCGTGAAGGTGGAAGGCTTACGGATAGATACACCTATTGAGACTCACAAGTCATTCGCCGATAAAAGGCTCGACGAACACCTCAAAGCCAGCGGCGAAGAGACATAATAGGGATATCATGATTGCTGTCTCTGTCCTCGTATTTTACAGCAGATCCCAATCACCTCTACCACTCCCAGCTTCCTTTTCTAGTCACGGGTATGATAATATTTTTGGAACAGTACGGAAACGACGGCCTGCCTGCGCCAGGCAACCTCGTTGTGCACTTGTGTCATCGGCCTTGGATCAGAGCTGAGTTCCCATCTTTGACCAGCCAAACATGAAAGTGCGCGGAGGTGGGATAAGAGAAGAACAAGAAAAGGAGGAGAGAACAAAGGCCGTGTCTCGCAGGTCGTAAAATGGCTCTCGCAGCCCCGGTCTGTGCTTCATCATCCATCTTTCTCTTTGCCGCTCGAAATGCCAGCTTCCGTCGGCGAGCCATCGGCTGGATGGCCTTTTTCTCAAGATTCCGTTCCCGCCAAGGATCAAGAGGCAGAGGTGCTTCCGTTCGAGCCCACACTGGTGAGAGGTGCCGTGTGCAAGGCTGGCCGAGACGGTCCAAGGTTGTCACGGCCCTCATCTCTGCGTCTCAGAACCGATTTGACCCAATCGCCTACCTCGACATCTTCGTTGTCGTCGCCGCTCAGCTGCATCTTGCCTACTTCCTCGGCGATCTTATCCGCTTCTTCACAATCCTCCACTTCCTCCGTAATGGTATGTGGCTTAGAAAGCGGTTTCAGCCACGGGTGGTTAAGAAGTGCAGCATAAGTCGCCCGCATCATCGGCATCTTGTGCAGACAGCCACGAATAAAGTCTCTCGCCGTTTCCGAGTACCCTTCTTTCGGAAGATCAGGAGGGTCTCCCTCGACGATGGCCTGTTGCCCATACCTCATTAGTATCTGCGGCCTGGAGGGAGAGGGGGGCAAAACATCAGGGAGGGGTCTTTGAAAATACGACTCACACTCAGCTGACTGAAAATAGTCGAAGACACTTCGGGAGGATACGGGTATCGACCGGTGGCACACTCGATGATGGTCAAGCCCAGGCTCCAGATGTCGCTCTGGACGCTATAGGTGCCATCGGCATTGCCGGACTGCACCATGGCACCACCCGATATGCGCTCTGGGGCCATGTAGCTCTGGCAGCCGATGTTCGTCTTGGCTATGCTGGCCACCAGGTTCCCGCTGACGCCAAAGTCGCAGATCTTGATCTGACCCCTCGTGTTGACGAGGATATTGGTGGGCTTGACGTCGCGGTGGATGATGTTGTGATCGTCCTTGAGCGTCTTAAGGCCCATGACGGTCGAGTAGGTGATTTTTCGCAGGATATTCTCGGGGATGCCGCCATCGTACAGCTTATCGATGGAGCCTCCGTCCATGTATTCGATGCAGATGTAGACGGCGCCTTCTTGGAAAAAGGCGCCGTAAAACTCGATGATGTAAGGCGAAATGCATTCGTGTAGGATGACGAGTTCCTTGAGGATGGTGGTGAACTTGGCGTCGTCGAGCTCGAGCCGAATCTCCTTCATAGCCATGACCTTGCCGGTGGTACCGCTGCTTTCGACGTGTCTCCTCGTGGGCGACGGGTCGGAATGGGCATGGTGAAGACGCGTGGCCGAGAGGCCGGGACCGAAGCGAGGAAGCGGCGGCTTCGCATGCCTGACCTTGTAGACGGTCCCGTAGTTGCCCTTGCCGAGCTCGTCCAGCTTCTCAACCTCGTCGAGAGAGATGCTGAAGGTGTGCCCGTTGGCGAAGGAGACGCCGGTGCGCATGATGGTGGCTGCCCCGTCAAACGTGATCCAACCCTTCTCGGCGTCGATGTACTGCTTGAAGTCGTCCATCTTGGAGCGCTGGGCTGCGCCGTTCGTCTTTTGCTCGCTCGTCTGGTCACCGGTGATGTCAGACAGCCTGAAGCCGGGGGAGGGAGAGCCACCAGGAAGCTTCATGGCCATGGCGAGTTTGTTTGCTCTCCTCTGACCGAGCGACGGCTGGGGAATCATGGGAGCAGATTTCGGGTGCGGGCCCAGGCCAGGCCGCTGCAGAGGCGCGGGCATGCGCAGACGGCCGGCAAAGGCGTCAGGGCCAGCTCCTGGTGTCATGGGCGAGGGAGAGCCTCGCGGGCTATTGGCCGGAGCCATGTTGCCCCTCTGCATCCGCTCCTGATGGAGAGCCCGGGCTCTGGCCATGACGCTGTTATCGGCAGCGAGCGACGGCAGCGACTGGTTCGGGTTCCTCGCCCTACCGAGAAGGCCGCGCGCAGTCGAGTTTGGGTTCATATTGGGGGGATCGGAGACGGATCGCAAGGACGGCATGCGTTTCGTCGTTTCTGGAGGGCTCTCTGCGATGGTATCGGATGAAGAGTCGACATCTTGGTCGCTGAGAGGCTCGTCCGGCGTGGCCGGGCTGCCGTGGCCGCTCATGGCTTCCTAGCCACGGGGCTAAAGGTGCTGTCGATGCGAATGAGCGATGGCGGGCGGTGGAGTCGCGACGATTTCGACGGGCGCCGTATCCGTAGGCAGATGATAGAGAAAAGGGGGGCGGGAGGAAAAGGAGCGGGAGAGGAGACGAGGCCTGGAGGAGGCGCCCGTAGCGCCCAACCGTACCGTCTACCTTGATTGGGTTGCGAAGCGTACCGAGTCGCGGCTGTTTCTTGACCAGGCTCGCGTTACGGCACTAACTCGACAGGTTTCTCCGCTAGTACCGACACAATTTTCCTTGGTGCGGGCAAGCTCTGAAGAGCTCTAAAACATGGATGAGCGAGAGTTGGGTGAGGAAAAAAAAGACGCCACAGATGCAGGACGGAGAGTGCTCCGTTTCGATTGTCGCCCCAAGGGCCGATGATGGCTTGGATCGGACCGGACACGTGCAGGCCAAGGCGTAATTTTGTCTGCTAAGGGAGGTAGGTGGTAGGGAGGCAGACCTGTGTCCGTAGGTGTATTGTAGGTCGGTTAGTATCAAGGGCTTACGCTCACTGATGAACAACTTCTTCAAGGCAGACAGACAGACCACCTCTGGCGTTCTTACTTCTTGGTACGGATAGAACCAGCCACAAACTGGAAAGCCACCCTTCGTCAGCCTCTCCGTCCCGATGACGTATGGGTCGTCGAATCAACTCTCTGTTTTAGATTCCTTGGCACGCCCTACATAATAACGCCTCTTCCCTTCACCATCCAGTCCACCGTGCACAGATTGGCGTAGATTGGCGCCAGAGGGCGAACACCTGCGTGATGCGACATGGATCATGATTCATCGTTCAGCTGCTTAACCCTAAGGCAAAATGGACTGGTGAGTCAGCATGGACGGCGTCACGTGTATTCGCACATGTTAAAGGTTCTTCTAATGTTGGACTCCGAAACAAGATTGAGGGAAAGATCGAGATGGTCCTCGTCCGTTGGTGCAACCACACATTTGCTAACGGCCCCCTGCATGTACATGCCACAAACAGAGGCGGATCCGATAAGTTTGTGCAACAGAGAGATTGCCTCGTCGTCGCCGGCGGTTTTTTCCGCAACGAATATATCGTTGTGGCAGCCGCCTATTGGTCCCGAGTCTGCCAAGAAAGCACCGCACATAACGCTGCAACCGCATCGTGGACTTATTGACCATGAATCAACGGGATATCCGTGCCTACTATCAACATGTGTATCCGTACGGAATATTTTTCTCGCCTCGCGAAGTAAGCAAGCAGATGTGTTGGTATCCGTATTTACCGCTGGGATACCTCTGCCAAGGCGAGACAACGCTTGTCCGTCCACAGCCCGTCGTCTCCCTACCCCCCCCCCCCCCCCTGGTCATCCTTCCCCCCCGCGAAACGACTTCTACCAGATCCCCCCCCAGCTGTTTCGCCAAGTCATTCTTCGGTCCCCCCCCCCCCCCCCCTCTCGCTCAAACTACCAAGGTCGCCACGCCAATTCCCTCAGGATCTGATAAAGCACTACGGTTGTTGGGCTGTGGCTGAGTAAGGCGCATTCATTGCCAAGCCCCCTCAGCCCTGGTATCGGCAAAGTACCGCTGCACCCGGCGGTGGGGTCATGAACACCTTGGCGTTACTTCGACACGCCCTCCCACCACCAAGCAATGACATGCCTGCGACTCGCCGCGCGATAAGGAAAATCTGCGTGCCTCCCGTTCTCTTTGTCCCTCCTCTTCACCCTCACATCACAACCCTCCTCCCGCCCTCCTCCTCCCCCCCTCCCCCACCTCGCCTCCGAGCATAACGGCCTTGGCGCTGCGCTGCACTGCGCGTTGCTGCCTCTTCTCCCGCGGCTGACGACGCATTGAAGCCCGTCCATCCGCGCGCCGCCAGCCGTTACCTTTCCGTCCTTATAAGCTTATCCTCCGAATAACATAGTCGTCCTCTTCTCCCTTCCCCCTCTTCCCGACCCATCTCTTCCCCCCCCCTCTCTCTCTCCAACAACACTTGGCTCCGATGGATCCTACCACCTCCTTCGTTGGGCCCGTCTCCTATCGTCTGGCCCACGTCGCCCGAAATGCCTACGACTATCCCATGGCCGTCCTCCAAGGACAGCCGTCAGGCCATCCATCGCTCCCTCACCTCTGTCTCCTCGTCTTCGAAGCCGTCCTCGAAGTCGTCTGCGTCAGTCTTCCGGGCTACATCATAGCCCGTCTCGGTCACTTTGACGCCGATAAGCAAAAGTTCTTGGCCAACCTAAACGTCATGCTGTTTACCCCGTGCCTCAGTAAGGGGACTCCCTCTTCACTGTCTCGTGCCACTTACCGTTGCTGACCCGGGCCTCGGCAGTCTTCACAAAGTTGGCGTCCCAGCTCAACGCCGAAAAGCTGACCGAACTCGCCATCATCCCCGCCATTTTTTTTATCCAAACTCTAATATCGTGGATCGTCTCGACCCTCATGGCGAGAGCTTTTCGGTTCAACAAACGAGCCTCTAATTTCGTCACTGCCATGGGCGTTTTTGGCAACTCCAACTCCCTGCCCATCTCTCTCGTCCTCTCCCTCTCGCAAACTATCAAGGGACTTCACTGGGATCGCATCGCAGGGGACAACGACGACGAGGTCGCTGCCCGTGGCATTCTCTATCTCCTCATATTTCAGCAGCTTGGCCAGCTGGTTCGCTGGAGCTGGGGGTACCATGTGCTGCTTGCGCCAAAGGATAAGTACCCAGAGTACCAGCAGCAGGCGGCAGAGGAGGGCGAGGGCCGTTACAGCGAGGCGCAGGGGGAGCACGAAACCCGACGGCTCATCGACGGACTCGACGGCGGAGAAACGGAAGACGACGACGAGCGCCATAGTGTCGACTCTCGAACGTATGTGCCGGATGGCCATACCCCGGTAGCCGGCACCTCGAGGACCTCGGCCGACTCGAGCGACGATGAGTTTGGCCCAAAGAAGCCGCAACATGCCACAGGCGCCCCGCGAGCCCAGGTTGCTCTCAGCAGCGCGCCACATACACTGGCCTTTCCCCGCGTCGGCAGCAGCGGCGACGACAGTGTGCCCATCACAAAACCCAAGGGGTTTTTTGCTCGTCTCAAGGCGTCGGCTGCGAACGGGCTTCGATCATTCCAAACCCGTGCATCTCGCTGCCTTTGCGACCTTGGCGATAGGATACCAGACCCTATCCGCTTGCCCTTGTCCATGCTGGTGACGGCCTCGAGAAAGGCGGCGTATTTCATCTGGGAATTCATGAACCCGCCCCTGTGGGCGATGCTCATCGCCATCACCGTTGCGTCGATCCCCGCGCTTCAGAGGCTCTTCTTCGAGGAGGAGTCGTTCATCAACAACAGTGTTACGAGCGCCGTCAAGTCGAGCGGCGGCGTTGCCGTGCCCCTGATCTTGGTCGTGCTGGGCGCCAACTTGGCGAGAAACACGATGGCGCGGGACGACAGCCATGACCCCGAGGAGGAGCAGTTCGGAAATAAGCTGCTGGTGGCGTCGTTGCTGAGCCGCATGGTGCTACCGACGATCGCCATGGCCCCGATTCTTGCTCTGATGGCAAAGTATTTGCCCGTCAGCATTCTCGACGATCCCATCTTCATCGTCGTGTGCTTCCTCCTCACCGGGGCCCCCAGTGCGCTGCAACTGGCTCAGATTTGCCAGATCAACGCCGTGTACGAGAAGACGATGGGACGGGTGCTTTTCCAGAGCTACGTCATATGGTGCGTTATTCCTTTTTGCTGACTTGCATGCTGAAGATACGCTGACGGCATCAAATCTTTAGGATCTTACCTTCGACGCTAGTGCTGGTCATGATGGCTCTCGAGGTTGTACAATGGGCGGCTGTGCCATGAGTAGGTATAAGTGCGTGCTGGAAGACGACAATAACAACATAAAAGGAAAGAATTATCTTCTATTTATCCTCAGCTTCCAAGCTGCGGGATGGCGCTGAGACTGAGAGAGACGGCACATGTCACCGTCTCGAGCATTTTGCATGACTTTCGCAGGAATGGGTAATTTGGAGAAGGCCGTCTGACAACTCTTTGCGACGGTGGACAAGCTCCTGTTCGTTTCTCTCTCTTTTCTTTCTTTCTTTTCTTTTCTTGTGTCGGCTCCGGTAGCACGCCGCCGGGCCTAGTGTGGACAAACAAAGCAACATGTACGATAGAGCTGCGTGGCTAGCACGTAAGTACAGGACGAGGAAAAGTAACGTCTTCATTTCCACAATAAGCTGAGGTTGAAAACAGTTATGAGACGCCGTTGGCGCCTGACTCGGGTATCAATGTCCAGTCTCTGACTGTGCCCTTCCAATCGCTAATGCGAACATCCTTGATATCGACGATGATGACGCGGATTTCCTCGCCCGCTACAAAGTGGCTTTGCGGCCGAGAGGTCGCATCTTCCTCGTCGAAGGTGTTGTTGGCCAGGTGTTTCTCGAGGAAGAACTTTTCTTGATCGGAGCCCTCGGGGGCGATTCTGGCGGCGCCGCTTATAGTGGCGCTGATACTTGAGATGGCGGACGTATTGAGGTTGAGTAGGAGGGCGGCGAGGTTGGACCGAGGCTCGGGCACGGGGGAGCCGCCGGAGGGACGGCGACCAGATGTCGGAGGGCGGTGGGAAACCCCTGGTGGTTCGAGAAAGTCAGGTCAACCTCACGCGATAAAAACATGGTGGGCGGAGAGGGCAACGGACAATCGTGGACGAGTAAGGAGACGTTGGGGTTCGCGAGGATGCTTGTCGTCTTGCGCGAGGCAGGGTTTGTGGTCAGGACGATGACGGGCCGGGTCGAGTAGGGCGAGGAGGGCAGGTAGGTGTAGTTCATGAGAGATACGTGGGGGATGTTGTCGACGCAGGTTGCGAGGTGAAGCTGTCCGATGGAAAAATGTCGGGTTAGCGAGCTGTGACATGTCTGGTTGGGCATGGCAAGTGCGTACGAATCGGGCGTTTTCGAGGCATTGGACCACCTCTGGAGGTAGCGCGTGGGTAGTTTGCCGGTGGGTGTCGCCCTCGGAAGCCTCGTAGTGCAGTGGTATTTTATCCATGGTAGCGTGAGATATTTCAGAAGGCAGATTGAAGGAGAGAGAGAAGCGCCGATGAATAGAAAGAGAGGGGGGAGAGAGACGAGGTTGGGCGCGGTGTGTGTTGGAAGCTGTTCGCGGAGAAGTTGTAGTTCGTGAACTGGCTGCCCCGGTCCGGCGGGACGAAGAGAAGCGCTGAGTCAGCCGGTTGATGAATGACGTTTCGAGCTGACGGTTACTTGCGGCCTGCGGCGGGCCGAGGAGCTAAAAGGAGAAGAAACAAAGCGAGCCCCCAAATGGCGGCGGCTGGACCGACGCGAGGGACGGGGGATGATGGCGTCGTCGATCTTTACGAACCCTCCGCACACTGATGCGGATTCCCTCCAAAGTCTCCTCAATCATCTGAAACGACGATGCGCCCCGTCCGACCTCGTGGTTTCCGCTCGCCGTGGATACAGCTCCGACATGGCTCGACGATCGGGTCGGTGCTCATCGCCAACCGCGGCGAGATCGCGTTACGGATAAAGAGAACGGCTGAGCGGATGGGGATCCGCGCGACGACGGTGTACACGGACGTCGACGCTGACTCCTGGCACGCGTCGGCCGGCTTTCGCTCCCTCGGCCTCGGCCCGGCTAATGGCTACCTCGACGGCGATAAGATGATTGCGCTGGCGAAGCGGCATGGGATCCAGGCTCTTCATCCCGGATACGGCTTCTTGTCGGAGAATTCGCAGTTTGCGCGCCGATGCGAGGACGAGGGAATCGTCTTTGTCGGTCCGCCGGCTACGGCCATGGCGGACATGGGTGACAAGGCGCGCAGCAAGGAAATCATGACGGCGGCTCAGGTCCCCTGCGTACCTGGGTACCACGGCGCGGAGCAGGAAGAGAACCAGCTTCTGCGGCACGCGGAGGAGATTGGGTTTCCCGTCTTGTTGAAGAGCGTGCGAGGGGGTGGAGGTAAGGGGATGCGGATCGTCATGAGCGCGGATGAGTTTGCGAGACAGCTGAAGAGCGCCCGCGCCGAGGCTAGGGCTTCCTTTGGCGAGGGCGGCGAGGTGATGCTGGTGGAAAAGTACATTGTGCGGCCCCGGCACGTCGAGGTTCAGGTCTTCGCCGACAAGCAGGGTAACACGGTTGCGCTGGGGGAGCGAGACTGCAGCATCCAGCGGAGACATCAGAAGATGCTCGAGGAGTCTCCCGCGCCCAATCTGGACGACGCTACCAGGCATGATCTCTGGGACAAGGCGCGACGGGCGGCGGAGGCGGTGTCTTATGTCGGGGCTGGCACGGTCGAGTTCATCCTCGACAAGGATAGCGGACGCTTCTACTTTATGGAGATGAACACTCGCCTTCAGGTCGAGCATCCGGTGACGGAGATGGTGACGGGGCTGGACCTGGTAGAGTGGCAGTTCCGGATCGCCGCCGGCGAGACCCTTCCGCTTAACCAGGAAGAGGTCGAGGATCGGATGAGGAGACTCGGCAGCTCGGCCATCGAGGCACGCGTCTACGCCGAGAATCCCGACAAGGGCTTCATGCCCGACTCGGGAAAGCTGGTCCACGCCAAGCTACTCTCGGCGAACGACGCCGGCGGCGAAAACGATCCGGACGTCCGGCTCGACTGGGGCTTCGGCACGGGCAGCGTCGTCTCCGAGGCGTACGACGGCATGATCGCCAAGCTCATCGTCCGAGGCGACACGCGCGAGCAGGCCATCGCCAAGCTGGAAGCCGCACTGGGCCGGTTCGAGATCGTCGGCGTCAGCACAAACGTCGAGTTCCTCAAGCGCGTGTGTCAGACGAAGGCTTTCGTCGACGGCGATGTCGACACGGGCTTCGTCGAGAGGTGGCGTCCCGAACTCTTTCGACGTCGGGACGTGTCCGACGAGGTCTTCGTGCAGGCTGCTCTCGGCCTCGTCGCCCGCGAGGATCGAGCCGTGTCGGCGCCGCACGGCGAGAGCCTTGGTTTCGGCGACGCGGCGACGTACGAGCGGTCGCTGATGCTACGGGAAAACGACGACGAGGCTTCGAAAAAACCGGTAGAGGTGCGCCTTTCGCAGGCGGGTCGCGGCCTGTTCGACGTCCGCGTCTGTCGTGACGGCGAGGAGCGCCTCTTCCCCGACCTATCCTGCGCGCCGCGCATCATCGAGCAAGGCGCCGTCGTCAGCGTCGCCACTCGTTTCCCTTCCGAGCGTATCCTTTCCTCGGTCGTGCCATGCGATGAAGACGGGGGGAGGACGCGGATCGCTGTCTTCCAGCATGGCGTCAAGACGGAACTCGTCCTCGTGCCGCCCAAGTGGCTGGACGAGGCGTTGGGTCTTAAGGAGGTGGCGGCTTCGGTTGCGGCGCCTATGCCGTGTAAGGTCTTGAAGATTGAGGTTGAGGAGGGGGAGAGGGTGAAGAAGGGGGCTCCTTTGGTTGTGTGAGTGATCCTTTTTTCTCTATTTAGTCTCTCTTTGGTTGTTCGTTGTTCCTCTCTTGCGGAAACACTGACGATGAGATAGCATTGAGTCGATGAAGATGGAGACGGTTATTCGCTCGCCGCAGGACGGTGTGATAAAGAAGTTGGCTCATAGAGAAGGGGTAAGTCGTTGTTTTCTTCCTTTCCCTTAGAACTAGCGGAGAGATTCTCGTTGCTAACGGATAGGGGGATAAAGGATATCTGCAAAGCCGGGACGGTGCTCGTCTTGTTCGAGGAAGAAGAAGAGGTAAAGCAAGGGAAGAAAGAGGAGAAGTAGTTTCTTTCTATCTACCTAGATGATGGGGAACAGAGGATCTTGTTGTTTACACATGTTTTCCCCTTCCGGTTTTCTTCGCTCTGCTTCTTGCCCGTCTACCGCGTTCTCATCTGCCGATACTCGTCTGGCAAGTGGCGTTGCATCTTGGACTTTTTAGCAGCTCGGCGGATGCGAGTCCACCATTCGGCCAGTCGGTGCGGGAAGTTTGGCTCATCTGGTGAGACGACGGTCTTGAGCTTCTCTAAGAGATTCTGAAGGGTTTTGTTTTCGACGTGTTAAGATGAGGAAGAACTGATATATGAAGGGAAAGATGGAAGAAGAAGACGAAGACATACCTCTTTGATGGCCAAGGTGATGAAGCCCAAGACAAAAGCAACCCAAGCAAGAGTCCCCCGCGTATTAAGGAACTGATTCCCTCCTCGAAACTCAACCGTCCCGGAACAGCGTCCAGTCCTAGGATGAGGGAAGATGTTCTGAAAGTTCCAGAGCACGTAACGATTCCCCTGCATGTACATGTAAAGAGCCGTCTCGTCGACACAGGCACGTATAGCAGCCGCGACGCGATTCAAGACGGCCATCGTCCTGGGCCCGTCTTTGATGGTAGCGGAGAGACCTGAACCTTGACTCTGGGCGTTGGGAAGACAGTATCGATTCTCCCTCCTAGCCGGGGCGAGAACCTGGGCGACGAACTGCTCATAGACGACGGTGGCAAAGGCGATCGACTTCAAACTACCGAGCGAGAACTTATTCCTCACGCTCACGGGGGTGACGTGAACGTGCCCACCGCAAGAGAGGTCCCGTTGCGGACTGAAGTGAACGCGCATGGCTTCCCAGAAGTCGGCGAGGATACGGCCTACTTTCTGCTTGGTGTCCAGCCTGGGGGATACGACCTCCATGCAGACGAGGGGACGGGGCCGTTTCAGCGATCCGTCGCGGGTGACGAACCATTTCCCGCCGTAGTATTCAGGGTGCTTGCTGTACTGGCTGCAGTTGTCGTACGCGGCCGAGACGCCTCGGTTCTCGAGCTTCTGGGCTAGTTGTCTGTACCAGTCGACGTTGGAGAAGGTTTGGTCGCCTCCGCCGTAGGGGCGGCCTACGGCTTCGATTTCGATGCCGAAGTTGTAGTGACGGACCATCTGGACTCTGGGGGGGTGTGAGTCCTTGGGATGTTGGAGAAGGAGTGAATGTGAGATTCGATATAAGAGAGAGTGTGTGAGTGTGAGAGGGTTAGTGAGTGAAGAGTGAGTGAGTGAGTGAGTGAGTGAGAGACGAGAGATATAGAGGAGAGACAGGGATATAAGAGAGATATAGAAGCACTTTCTGGAAACGACCTTTGACTCCCTGTCTCTCGTTTTTCTTTCCTTTTCTTTTCTTGATTTAACCCTCCTATTCCTCCTCCTCCTCCTTCTCTTCTTCTTACCGCCGTCGTCATACACACTCTCTCTCGTTGGTTGGTTAGTTGGTTTAGACACAGAGAGAGAGAGAGTTAGTTGACGGTAGACTGTCGACGCTTTGCTGCCCAAAAATAGCAAGTCAGCCTCATTCTTATCCCTCTTCCCTCCCTCCCTCTCTCTCTCTCTTTCACCCGGCCATTTCCGATCCCACCTTTTCTTTTCTCTCGCCTCATCTTCTCTCTCTCTCTCTCTCTCTCTCTCTCTCTCTCTCTCCTCTCGGCTTCTTCCCCTTCTCTTCCTCTCGGGTTTCATCCTCGTCTTCTCCTCTTCTCTTCTCTTCTCTTCCCCCCCTTCTTCTTTCCTTTTTATACCCATCGCTGCCTAACGTACACCCAACAACTTTCCCTCCTCTCCATCTCCATCTTCGTCTCTATCTCTCTCTCACACACTCACATGCCCAACCCCCCCCTTATTCAAGGCTCACACTTACCCCCCCTTTACCATTTCCCACAGGGGGCTTCCCCCAACAGCCTACAGCCCCCCCCCCAAATATAATGGCATCCTCCCGATATTACTTCGCCTACGGAAGCAACCTGCACATGGAACAGATGAAGCGTCGCTGTCCCAACAGCCGCTACGTCGGCAGAGCCGAGCTCCCGGATCATCGCTGGCAGATCAACGACCGCGGCTATGCTAACATCGTCGCCGCTCAGGGCCATCATGTCCAGGGTCTCGTCTATGATATTGACGCCGCCGACGAGGCCAAGCTTGATCTCTGCGAGGGCGTCGCCACGTCGGCCTATCAGAAGCGTCATATGCCTGTTCAGCTGCACCGCGCTCGGGGCCCCCTGTATCGTCGCCCTGTTTCGTGGATCGTGGCAAAGGGTGGTCCCGATGCCGTCTGTCGCGCTGCTGCTGCTGCTGCTGCTGCTGCTTCTGCTTCTACCTCTGCTTCTGCTTCCGTTACCGCATCACCGCCGCGTCAGCTGCCGGTGCCGGATGTGCTGGTTTACATCAGCTTCGATCACGTTCAGGATAGCGCTCCCCGTCATGAATACGTTCGCCGTATTAACCTCGGCATTGCTGATGCTCGTATACTCGGCATCGACGACGACTATATTCAAAAGTCTATCCGGCCCTTCATCCCCGAGCCCTCTGCCGGGGACGGGTGAGCTTTGCCCCTTTTTCTCCAGCCCGGGAAAAAAGGGTCCCGTCCTTAATGGTTTTCCCCCCCGTCCTGACCAACAGTCTTGCTGCCGAGCCGTGATTCGTAGGGGCCCTCGCCGTCGCCGTCGTCGTCCTCCCGCCTCCACTGTTCAGGACTTACTCGTTGAAGGCTGGGAGTGGACGTCGTCCATCTGAACGCCATCGCCATACACACTCACGCAATCAAACACATTCTCACACACTCCCTCTCTCTCTCCGCCGCCGCCGCCCCCTCCTCCTCGACCAAACTCGGCTCGTCACCTCCGCCGCCCCGTCGGCAGCTGTCCCGGGGATCCTAGAGCCGCGCCGAAAAAACCGTCATCAGAGCTTGGAGGCAAGAAAAAGAGCAAGGGTATTCTTACTCCTAGGCAGCGCCGTCCGCGGCAGCGAGCCGTTGGCGCTCTCGCACACCCACTTCATCAGCGTCGGCCGCTGAGCCACCTCGCCGTCATCGCCGGCGTGTACCAGCACGTTGGGCCTGTAGATAGCTTTCAACGGAGCCTTCTTTCCGACTTCGATCCTCTCCACGAACAAGCCCGGAGCGACGTCGAACAGATACGTGACGTTTTGTCGTGCCGTCGCCGTCGCCGCCGCGCTCACGTCCAGGACTAGGCCTCCGCTCGCCAGGTTGATGCACTCGTACACCTCTAGCCGGCCGCTGGCGTTGCGTGCCGGCCACTTGAGCGAAAAGATGCTCGATGCTAGCTGTAGTCGGTGCGCCAGCTCTGCTGCTGGCTCGACCATGACCCTGCGGACCGAAGCCTGTAGCTCGCTTGCTGATGCACGCGGGACCACCACCGAGAGCAGAGACGCGAGGTCTTCGGTCACGAGGCTGATGTACGCCGTCCGCCGTGAACGGAACAGCGGTTGGCTCGTCAGCGCCGTGAGCGTCTCGCTCCTCCACTCGCGACAGTGGGCAAGGTCTGTAGAAAGGATCGTCAGTCCGCTTTTTCTCATGCTTCGTCAAGAGGGGGGATGGATGCTTCACCTCTCGGCAGTTGTGACATCGTCTTCTCCAGCTCGTCTATCCACGTCGTCGTCGCATCATCAGACGAGCCGTCCAGCGGGCAGTAAAATGACTTGGCGAACAACGCCAACCAGAGATAATACATGATGACGGCGATGACGTGATGCTCGTCCGCCTGATGCGCGCTCAGACATCGTCGCGCCGGCTCCCGGATCAGCGATGCGAACCTCGCCGCCAGCGTCCCATCCGGCCTGTTGTGAAGCCGCCCTGCCTCCATGTCGTCCAGCACTGCCGGCAGTCGGTTCTCGACCCATCGCTGCACGTTGCTGCACAGCTTCTTGTAGGCTTCCTGCGCCTCCGCCTCGGAAATATCCTTGCGTCGGGGCTGTAGCCGGAAAATGTGGTCTTTGGCGTCCTGCAGCTGCTTCGCCTTCGTCTTGGACTGACTGCGGGCTTCGATGAGCTGTCGTTGCGCCTCGGCTAGCTCCTTGTGCAGTGAGTCCAGCTTCTTCTTGAGATTCTTCGTCTCCAGCTCCTGCTTCTCCAGCTCGGCCTGTCTCGAGTCGAGTACATCCTCGGTATACAACCGCAGCCGCACCTCGTCGGCTAGCCTCTGGGATGCTGTAGCCTCCGCCGTCACGTCGTCCTTCTTCATCTTGGATCGCGTCGCGTTGTCTTGACCCGCAAGCACCTTCTCAGCGGTTCGGTCCATGATAAATAAGTTGATCTCTCGGCTCTTGGCCCGGCCATGAGAGCGTCAAGTGATCAGTCACAACACGGTCTGAAGAGAGACACGCCATCTCGACGTGGCCCCCAAAAGCCTCGGCCAACCAATCCTTCCCGTCACATGGCAAGCAGGTTGGCCACCCCCCCTGTTCCCCGTCATTCGTCTTCCTTCTCGGGCAGCTGGGCTTCGAAAAGGTGCGCCCAGCCAAGGCCGGTGATGTGCCTGAGAGATATTGGGCGTTGCGCCCGCAGGTGTCATGATTGGGTTGCAACTGCACGCATGCATGCTAGGCGCCCGTTCTTGTAGAGTGCCACGGCGTTCTTTATGCGTGGCGTCTATATAGCCTGACCATAGCGAAACCACTACTGCCGCTATTCGTACGCCTGCAGCTTCTCCGGTTAGCGGGACGGCTGGTCGCAGTAGTTGTTGGTTGGTTGGTTGCTTGCTTGCTCTGGGCCGTCAGAGTAGGCCGACGAGCTCCTGATTTTCAAGGGACCACCCGTTGCTGCCGAAGCCTCGGAACCGAAACCTACCAAGGCCGTGAGCATGACCGACAGGAGAATCATCGTCTCCATAGACTTTGGAACGACCTATTCAGGCGTTGCCTGGGCCGAGACTTCTAGGGTATGATGGCACCGTCGTCGGCGATGCGGCCCAGCTAAACAGAAGATTGCTTTTGCAGCCCGACGTGCAGCATGTCATATCGAGCTGGCCATCGGCAAGCTCCTTCAAGAGCAGTCCCAAGGTGCCGACCGAGCTGCGCAAAGTCGCTTCTGGTTGGCAATGGGGCTTCCAGATTCCAGAGACGGCGAAGAGATATCGATTCTTCAAACTGTTAGCCCATGGCATCCGTCCGACCCAGGCTGCGAATAGGCTCGTTAAAATAAATGTCACAGGAAGCTAGACGAGCCGGGCAGGGCCAACAAAGACAATGAGTCTCCTTTGGAGCTTACCAGGATCTATCTTTCCTGTCTCCACACGCACTTTATCAGCGTGCTGGAGAAACGGCTGTCGCCGAGCGTGGTGCATTCGACGCCCATGGACTTCTTCGTCACCGTCCCGGCCATATGGTCCAATGCGGCCAAGCAGGCCACCGAGCGGGCCGCCGCCATGGCTGGCTTTTGCGGAAATCAGCGTATCCAGCTCATATCAGAGCCGGTATGGCATCCCGTTGCGGTGCCTCATGGATTCCATCTCAGCATCGCTAACCCCTTTTCTCAGGAAGCGGCCGCGCTGTATACCCTGAAGCAGCTTAGTCCCTCCATTTTGCAACGCGGTCGCAAATTCGTCGTCTGTGACGCTGGTGGCGGTACCGTAGACCTCATATCCTACGAAGTCACCCGGGTAGAGAAGCTGGAGCTGAAAGAGGTGACCGAGGGCACGGGTGGTAGGTGCGGCTCGTCGATGCTCAACAAGAGATTCCGCCGCTTTTTGAAGCAGACGCACGGCGAGAAGCACTGGACGGATGAGCAGCTGGTGACTGCCTTGAATGAGTTTGAGCTGGTGCGTCAAAGATCCGTCCCTCATTTTCGAGAAACGGCCTTTGACGTAGACGCAGTTCAAAAAGGACTTCTCCCCCAAAGGCGAGCCGCTTACGATACGGGTCGACGAAAGTCTCGGACTCAGACGTAACCGGTTTACCGTATCGCAAGAGGAGATGACGTCTCGCATCTTCGATCCCATTACCAAGGACGTCGTTTGTCTCATCAAGGAACAAATCGCCATGGCGGGCAACGAAATAGCTGCCGTCGTCCTTGTCGGAGGATTCGGGCAGAGTCGTCATCTCAAGTCCCAGGTACGGGCTGCCGTCCCCGCTGGCATCAAGGTGCTTCAGCCCGAAAACGGATGGATAGCGGTGGTCAAGGGGGCTGCCATACATGGACTGGGCCAATGTCAACCAACGCTGGCCGAGGTCGAAGTCGCATCCCGCGTGGCGCGGAGATCGTATGGCACATGCTTGTTGGCCAAGTACGACATGATGAGGCACAATCCCAAGGAGGCGTGAGTTATGGAAAAGCCACCGACTCCGACTTCGCGGGCTGACGAGGCCTCTGCAGCTTCTGGTCCCAGAAGGAAGGGGAGATGGTGACAACCGAGATGTGCTGGTTCATCCAAAAGGTCTGGAAACACTCATTCAGGTCCCGCGAGTTGCTGACAGTAATCAGGGCCAATCCTATCCAGAGGGGAAGCCTTCATCCATCGAGTACCAGTGCGACATTCCCGTGAGTATGGGCCATGTGCCTCAGACGGAGATTGAAATATTCAGCAACGACGAGGACACGACGCCGCCAGTCCACGTAAACTCCAGAACGCGGTGCGTCGCAACGCTTTCTCTTGATCTAGACAGGATCCCAAACGCGGCCAAGTTGGCGGCTGGTAAGACGAGAATGGGATGCCACCGCTATTATTGTCTTAGCGGTGTCATCGAGGCGAGCTACGGGTCAGCCATGATAACCTACTCGGTCAAGCTCGGAGGTAAGTCAAGAGTAGTCGAGCCGTGTCAGGTAGGATTGCATCTAACGACATGCAGGCGTGACGCACGACGCCATCACCGTTAGATACGAGAATTAGGGACGGAAGACGTGCTGCTACAGGCAGGGTGCATTGAAGAGCGCCTGTGCCAGATCGATGATCGTCATTTCGTGTCGTGCATGCGTTCTCTTCACCTGATGATGCGGTGATGGGGTTCTATAAGGGTCTAGGCCTCAAGCAGACCCCCTATCTGGGCCTGTCGAGCTCTCAGACTTAGGATAGAGAGCCGTCGGATCCAAGCGTCGAGTAGGTACTTTCACTAGGTCTGCAGACTGATCTCTTAAATTATCCGGATGAGGATCATGTCGAGATAGCTGCAGTGCCGTTACGTAGCTCTGTTGACCGTCAGCCTTGTGGATCTTGGGCATGCCCAAGAGCATAGTGAAAGAGGCTAAAAGGAATAATAAATCGATAAGTAAATACAACTGCCTAGGAGCCTAGAGACCTGGGGAGGTAGGAGGCTATATACAGTCACTAGACACAAGAAACGACCAACTCCAAAATTTTTCCCTATTAAAAATAAAACTTTTTACTTATATAAGCTATAAGAATTCTATAAAAAGACTATTAAAGAAAATAAAAATAGTATATAATACTTTTAAAGCTTTTCTACTTATAAGTCTAAATAATAATTAAGTTTTTCTTATATTTTTATAAAATAAAATTATTTTAATAAAATAAGTATTTTTATTCTATTTTTTAACCCTATTAAGAAAAAATATATTTTAAATAAAGAATAAAATATATAGAGAAATATTATAATACTATTAGGATAATATATTAGTATATATAAAGGATAATAGCTTTTTTTAGTTTTTAAAAAAATCTCTTATTTTATAAGAATTTTTTTAAAAAAAGTCGATTTTTTCTCTTTTTTAAAATAAAAACCGTTTTTTAAAATATTTTTATATTATCTTATATAATTAGTATTAAATAAAAATAAAAATCTTTTAAGGATTATAAAAGGCTAAAGTATAAGTTATATAGTTTCTAAGTTTCTAAGTACTAAACTTAGCTTAAAATAAAAGATATAAAATTAAGTATTATTTTTCCTATAGAAAAAAAAGTTAGTCGTTTCTTTTGCCACCCCACTATACTATAGAAGTATAGGTACCTAGTAGGATAGTTATCCCCTAGATAATCTTAGTATATAACGGCTATAGAAATATATCGAGACTATACCCTAATATATAAAGGGGGGGGCTATACTAGGATTATAAGAGCCCCCTAGTTTAACCCTCCTTATACCTCTATATATTATACTTAAGTCGTATTCCTAATACTTATACCTTATAATATACCTGTCTAAATACTCGTATAACGACTTAGACGGATCGGTAGGAATCTTAGATAGGAGGCATAACGTCGTATAATACCGTATAATTATACACTCGGTATTAGGCATAACTCTAGTTAAATATCGGCATAAATTCCTCGCGATTCTAACGTAAAGTCGGATCGATATTAACTCGATTCCAAAGGATAGGAATAGGGGAATTTCGTATATAAATATTAGGTCTTATTCGTATATTAAATAGAGAAGATAAGTATTTAAGACTAAAGTAAAAGTATACTTAGCAAGGACTACTATTAGTAAGGGTACTTTATCCCTCTATTATTCGATTAGTATATTACTATTATATTATACGTACGTATAGGATCGTTAGGTATAGCTATATATAAACGTCGTAGTATACTAAACCGCTATATTCGGTAGGGCGATAGAAATACCTAACTAATACTAATTAGTATCGGGAATAGCTATACGCTTTTATCGTATAACGCTAGACTCGATACTACTTTACCGGAATAGAAGAATAGTTTAAATAGTAGAAGTTATATACTCTATAGGATCCTAGAAGCTATAATTATTTTCGATAATTTTAGATATACTTTTACTAGTATCTAGTTTAACCTCGATAAAACGGTTTTATAGTACTTAGTAAATACCTACTATAAGTTAATACTATCTACTCGCTTTTTCGAATCGGCTTTTCTCTAGTTTTAGTTAGAGTTTTTATCGATTTCGACTTAATTTCTTTTCGATTCTCTTTCGATATACGCTAAAAGTCGACTTAATTTTAATCCGAAGTCGACTCCCGTTCGAATTAGTTTTAACTATACTTATTTCGTAAAATACGTTTTTACTTAGTAACTACGATACTAATTTTACGAATTTATAGACTTTTGGATGCGTAAAAAAACAGGTATATTCGAATAAGTAAAAAGGAAAAATAAATAAAGGAAAAGATAAAGGAAAAATAAAGGAAAAATAGTAAAAATAAAAGAAAAATTAAGAACTATTACTATAGCCACCCCGAGTCGACGAAGACGGTGTTACGGGGGTTATTATACCTCGAGATAAACGCGTATTAACTATAGTTTAATACCTATTTAATATTAGCTTAATTCTCGCTCGAATTCGAATCGAAATTACGATAAAAACGGTTTAAACTTACGTTAAGGAGGATAATAATAATAGTAGTAATAGTAATAGTATAGGGAAGAAGAAGAAACGATTTTAGAGAAATTTTTCGTATAGGGTTATCGACCTTATAGGGTTACGTAGGGCCGGAGCTTTTAGCTACCTACCCCGCCCTACTATACCTTACTTAGTACGCCTACGAATTTTTTTTCTTTTTTTTCGACTCGATTTATTTCTTTTCTCGATTTTTCTATCTATTTTTTACCTACGTTTTTCGACCTTATTTTCGTTTTTCTCTTCTCTATCTTTCGTTCTCGCGGATATACGACCCTTTATATAAAAGAAATAGTACTAGGGGTATAAGATCCGACTATATTTTCGACCTAATTTTAATATAAGTTTAACGCGACTTTAAAATAATTTCGACGCGTCTTCGACCTAAATCCCTAGGATATACGATATAACGAAATAATATATCCTAGGAATATACGATACTATTAAATAACGTATACTAGGAAGAACCCCTTTAAGCTTAATCCTAATTAGTCTCTTATTCGACTAGACCTCTAGATCTAGATAAGAAAGTACTCGGGGATATAATAATAGTCTATACTACCTCTTCGTCTAACTATAAAAGAAAAGTTACTAGTATTTAAATACTCGTATAATAACTTAAATAGATCGGTAGGAATCTTAAATAGGAGGTATAACGTCGTATAATACCGTATAATTATATACTCGGTATTAGGTATAACTCTAGTTAAATATCGGTATAAATTCCTTACGATTCTAACGTAAAGTCGGATCGATATTAACTCGATTCCGAAGGATAGGAATAGGGGAATCTCGTATATAAATATTAGGTCTTATTCGTATATTAGATAAAGAAGATAAGTATTTAGGACTAAAGTAAAAGTATACTTAGCGAGGACTACTATTAGTAAGGGTACTTTATCCCTCCGTTATTCGATCGGTATATTACCGTTATATTATACGTGCGTACGGGATCGCTAGGTATAGCTATACGTAAACGTCGTAGCGTACTAAACCGCTATATTCGGTAGGGCGATAGAGATACCTAACCGATAATACCCCCTTCGGGTATAGGTAAGAGGTTTATATCCGGAATTATTAATAAGGTATTAAAAAGGTAGAAAAGAGTATTCTAAATAATTAAACGAAGTATACCTAAATTAATAGTCTATTAGAGAAAGAAGGGTATAAAAGTAAGTATAATATAGGGAGTAATAAGAGAGTAGATAATAATAGTATTAATAAGGAAAAAATACTAAATAATACTATATAAGGTTAGATTATAAATAAAAAGGTAATCCGATAAAATAAATATATAGGGCGGATCCCTATAGTATAGTAATTTAGCTACCTATTACGTTATAACTATTAACTAATTACTAGTAGGTTAGAAATACTCTTATATACTAGTTTATAAAGGGTTATTATTAAGGTTTAGGCTAGGGGAGAGGGAAATATTATAATAATACCTAGTAATTAGGTTCTATTAAATCTAGCTAGGCTATAAAGTAGTATACTATACGCCGAGTACCTTTTTTATTATTTAGTATCCTATTATATTACTTTTTAGGCGTATACTAGTAATTTTAGGCTATTATAAGGTTAAAATCGTAGGCGTTATATTAATAGGTACTAGGTAATAATCGAATAGAAAGGAGAAAAAGCTATATAGAAAGGAATAAATACTACTTAATCCGGAGAAATAATAGGGTAGAAAAATAGTATTTAAACTATATAATCGTATTCTTTTTTTAATTTATTATAAGAGAGAAAGGCTAGCCTAAAATTAAAGCGCTAGTATAACCGGTATAAGGGTAACCTTAAGGTAGTAGTAAAAGATATAAAAGGCCTCCGAAGGTAAGGCTTTAGTAAAGCTATTAGTAGGGTTATTAGCCGAAGTAACCTAATAAAGATAAAGGTAGTTAGCCTATACTTCTTAATATAGCTAATACCGATAAATATTAATATATTAGAGGTTTATAATAAGCTTTACTAATAGGTTAATTATAAGAGTAATAGTATAGGTATTATTATAAAATAGAGTATTAAAGCCCGTAAAAGAGAAGCCTAACTCCCCGATTAGGCGTTAAAAAGAGCGTTATTCCTAGGTAGTATTAGAAAGGGTATATAACTCCGCCTCCGTAAAAAAAGTCGTTATAAAGGACTATTTATTAGCCTATTAATTAAAAATACCGCCTTAATTAAGAAAGAAATAATAGCCTTATAAAGATTTACGAGAGTCCTAATAATCGATAAAGGAGGAGTTAGAAGTATAATAGATCGATAAAGAACCTAGTCCATAGGAGAGAATAAGGTCCTTTATAGTTATAAAATAGGCTAAGTAGTATTAGAGAAGCTAAAAATATAAAGGGCTTAGATTAGTATTATACCGAGTAAGCTTATTTATTATAAAGGTAATATCCGGGTATATATAAATAGTAGGATAAAGAGTATAACCGATTATAAATAGGTAAAGAAGATAATTATCGTAGGAGGTTATACTATTGAATTTAGTAATAGGGGTAATTAAAAGGGGGGTTTTAAGAGAAATATTATACTATTATAAGGTCTTAATTCTAAACTTAGACTAGATTTATAACTCGATATAGTACTTTTAAAAGAGCTAAAGCTTTTTATTAATATAATCCCGAAGGATCTTAATACCGAGGAATTACGTAATATTACTAAGATAGGAGACCTAAAACTACTATAGAAAGGTATTATAAATTTCCTTTTACTAGGACTCGTAATAGTATAAAAAGACTATTAAAATATTATTAATAAAGAAAATAATTTATATATCCTTATACTAGAGGATATAGGGGTTCTTATATAACTTAGTATAGCCCTAAGATTTAAAGAATATAGTAAGTAAATTATACTAAAGCTTCGGAGAGATATAAAGCCTATAAACGCTATAGTATAGCTAAAAATATTTACCGGGCTATATATAGCCCAAAGGTATTATATAAAAAACCGGCTTAGGTAGTATTATATTAAGAAACGTAGTCTTAATATCGTACTATTAAATCTTTAGATTATCCTAATAGCTAATAGCCGCGAGAAGCCGAAAAGTCCAGGCCTATAGGGTTATTATATAGGTATTAGAGTCGTCTAGCGTTTACTAATTACTATAGACGATAATACGCGTCTTAAAGTACTATATAAGCCCCTAAGTATTAGTTTTATACGTATATACTTATTTTATCTAAATTAACTAGCCTTATACTATAGCGTATAGAATAATAGATTATATACCCTAAATATCCTAAGCCTTTATCTCGTTATTTATAGCTTTTTTCTATTATAGCTAATAAGGTAAAGACTAGGCTTATAATACTATAGAAGGAGGAGGAGGTAAGTCTTTTTTAAATAAAGAAATAGAGGAGGCGTTATAAAGGATAGTAGCTACGAAGTTAACTCCTAGGGTCCTAGACTAGCGGGTTTAGGGACCTTCGATAATATTAACTAGGTTTACCCCCTTAGAGGTATCCCTCTACTAATAAGGGGGGTTATAGCCTATAATCTAATTAACTAGATTAGAGTAGTCTAAGGGCTTAATAAAGGTAACTTAAATCTTAGGTTTAATAAAGGTATTATTAGGGGTATTCTATAGTATTACCGAATCTAGTAAGGGTATATAAGTACTATTATTAAAAACCTTATTACTAGTACCTTATAGAGGAGAGTTACCTAGTATTAAAGAGTCGGGTCCTACTAATTTATTTATCTTTAGGGGGGTATAAAAACCTTCTACTACCCCTATATTATCTTCTAGAGGGTAGGTATTATTAAAGGAAGAAGCTAAACGCGATTATATATAGGGGGTATTAGTAATAGCGGTTATTATACTTTACGAGGGCTTTATACTTTATATATTTACCGAAAAAGAGACTAAACGCGTATTTTTAGGAACTAAAGGAGGTACCGACTAGTAGGCTATACGCGCGTCTAGTAAGGGAGGAAAAGAAGAGGAAGAAGAAGAAGAGGCTGGGAGAGGTCCTTTATATACCCTATCTAAAATACCCCCTAATTTAAACTCGGGGTATAGAAAGAAGTAGAAGGGAAAGCCGGTATTCTTTAGGACTTTAGAGTTATCGTCTTATATATATACCTATTTAAGAAAATTATAAACGTAGACTTAGTAATCTAAAGTATTAGTTTCTTGGGTCTTTAAGTAGAAAACCCGCTTATCGAATCTAATATTAGCTAAGGTTAAAAGCTTTATTTACCGTATAAATAGGATCTAAATAACGAATTAGTTAATTAATCGATAACTAATAAAATATCCGATATAGGCTTATACTAAGAGGGGGTTTTATAATTTCCTATATTTAATATATTCGAGGGCTATAATTATTATTAGATAGGCTATATATCCGTATACCCGAAGGTAATTAAAAGAGGGTTATAGGTCCTTAATATAGGCGTATAAGGGATTATTATTCTTTAGGTAAGTTTATTAACGCGTATAAGGATTATTTATATTACCTAGTCTAATTATAGGGGTTATATTTAAAAAGTAAACTACTATTCGATAAATCTCGGGCTAAAGGGAGTCCGGAAAGAATAACTAAAAAGAGAGTAAGTATACTTATTCTTTAATAATAGCCCTAGATCTTTCGGTATAGCTATTCTATATAAGCGTAAAGGGGGTAGTAATATACATTCGTTAGAATATACGGAGGCCGTAGGAGAATATACGCACGAGCGTATTTTAGCAGCAGAGGTAAATACCCAAGCTAACACATACTTAGATTAGCTAGTAACGGAGTTATAGGACTCTACTACTTTTAATTAAATAGTTCGGGTTACCCTAACTATTACTACTATTTATAATCGGGTAATAATCGTAATAAAGGACTTAAGAATTATAATAAGACTTATACTATTAGGTATATAATTACGCGTAATTTACGGCTAATTAAAGAGAATTAAGTAAGTTTTAGCCCTTTAACTTAGCTTTATTATTATCCTTAAAGTTATTTATTACGAAATTCTTAAGTCCTAGAGAAGACTTTAGGTTAAAAACTCTACTAATTATATTTTTCCCGCCTTATATTTTTTACTATAAATTTAATGTTTTAGATTATATTTTTATATTACTTAAACTTTAATTAAATAGTTAAAATATCTTTATCCTTCTCCTTACTTTCTATTCTTAGCCTACTTACTTTCTTCGTTTTTATTAACTATAAGGAAAGTTAAGTCTATTATCTATACTATTAAGTATAAAGATCCCTCTTACGCGTATACTATAGGACTTTAATCCCCTAGGGAGTTATACCCCTAGGTATTTAGTTATACTATACTCGGGGGTACTTATCTCCTCTTACTAAAGTATAAAAGTATTAGGAAGGGAAGGATTATATAATATAATCGCCCTTAGTTATAGGGCTTATAGCCGCCTATTAGGGTATACTCTCTATATATAGAGTATAGAGGAGAATTATTACTCTTATAATATCTTAATCTAGCCCTAAGTATATTATATAATAGTAATTCTACTTTACTTATAATAATAACTTTATAATTATTCTAATTAGATAATTAAATAGGCTTCTCGCTAGTCCTTATAATTAAATAGGCTTTATACTAATCCTTATAATCGGATAAGCCTATAAGCTAGTCCTTATAAAGCTATATACGATAAATTATATAACCCTTTATAATAATAGTATTATATCCTCTTAAAACCTATAGTACTTTTACGATACTATAGACTACTTATTATATTCCCCGCCTATTTAATTTATAAAGAACCTAGATAATATCTTAGGTTTTATAGGTATAATAGACTAATTAAAGAGACTCGGTAAAATAATAAGCCTTATTAAAATAAGATATATTATAACTAAGGACGCCTCCGCCCCTATAGGAAAGGGGAAGGGACCCGTATAGAAAGAGGGGGAGCCTAGCTTTTAGATAAGCTCTTATATAGGTAAGCCTAGTACTAGTATAGGGGAGCCTAGCTCTCGTACTATAGATAAGGTAGACTCTAACCTAGAAGACAAGGGTATTACTATTAGGGAAATATCCCTAAAGCCTATAGGAAATAAGGGGTATCGAAGGTTTATATTTATTATCTCTAATAACCTAGTCGAGTATACGAAGGAGTTATATTAGGGTATTTAAATAGATAATAAGTTCTAACTTATAATTATATAGGCTTTATACTTCCGTAAGTTTCTTACTAAATAACCTATTATAATTACTCTAGACTTATTTATAAATTATAATTTAAATCGTATAAACGCCTATTATATAGCTATTTATTATCTTAAGCACGCTTATCCTAGAATATATTATAAAATACTCCGGTATAAAAGTATAAGGGATAAGTACCTCGATATAATAAGGATTATCTAAGCCTATTTTAGCGAAGACGAAGGCGTACCCTACTAGGTTAGGGAGGAGGCCCTCGAATTTAATAAAACAAAGAAAAGAATAGAAAGAAGAAGAGGAAAGAAGAAGAATAGGAAGAAGAAGACGAAGAAGACGAATATAAAGAAGACCTTAGAAATCAAAGAAAGACGTAGAAAACGTAGAAAACCTAGAAAACCTAGAAAAATAAGGTATCCGTAGACCTACGGAAAATACACTCTCGTAACTAACTTATTAATTATAAAGAGGAGGGCCTAGCCTAGGCACCTACGCTGCTTAGCCTTATAGGAAGAGTAAGGTAGGAAGGGTATCTCTTATATATACGAATCTAACCCCTAGGGCCCTAATGACCCTAACCTTCCTAGACCTCCCTAGACCTCCCTACCTAGGCTGTCCTAGACCTATAACGTAGCCCTCCGGCCGGGAGCCTTGTATATGTATGTGGCCGAGAGTGCCCTTTGCCCCTGCTAAATCACTCCCTATAGCGCAAGTACGGTAAAAGAGAAGAAAGCCGGCTTCGCGATAAGAACAATAGGGGTAAAGGCAGGCAATCGTTAAGGTAGTTAACAAGGCAGACAACAAGGCAAAGTGTTACGGATCAGACCCGTAATTACCGATTACTAATCCGTAGCCCTTAATCCAGACTTCTAAAAGATAAAAGAGAAGGGATTAATAAAAGGTAAAGGATTTACTTACTTCCTTTAGATAGGCAATTAAATAACAAGAGAGGAAAGTCATAAAGCAATATAAGTAAGAACTTCCTAATTAGGAATATCTTATAAGGCAGAGGTAGGTCTTAAGAGAGTAGGCTTTTAGGTGTAAAATTGTTTGGATTAAAAGCTTAGAGAAGAAGAAGAAAGGAAAAGACCTTTAGAAGGAAGGAAGCCTTCTTTTTATACTTTTTCTTCTCTAAGAAACTATCTATATTATATAAGCTATTTAGAAACCTATAGAATCCTATAGAAACTTTATATTATAAATACGCTAGCGAATAGAATAGCGTTATCGTATTCTATTAGCTTTTATCGTATTCTCTTACTTTAAAATCAACTCTTGATTTTAAATCCATACTAATATTTATCTAATAGAATAGGCTTATTATACTCTATTGTCTTCTATCTGATTCTATTGTATTATAAATCAGGTTTTAGGTTATAATGCATTATAACTCATAGTATAACTCATAGTATAACTTATAATTCCTTATTCTTGATTTCTAATATCTTTATCCGTTTCTATCCGATTCTAACCGTTCCTTTTATCCTAGGATTCCTATTCGTTATTCCTTATCTATTATTATCCTTATATTAACCTTCCGAGGTTTATCCATCCGAGGTTTAGCCGGTACTTAAGTACTTGTATCTAAGTACTAAGTAGTATTATATAATAATACTTATTAATCCTATTAATAAGTAGCTTATCTAATAAAATAGTACTTTTAACTAGTATTTATAGTTTAGATTATTACACGTTCCCCTTTCTATAGTTTATAACCTTATAAACTTAACTATAAAAAGAATAATATAGAGTATAAATAGTAGTTAGTTAATTATTTTTAAACGCTCTAATAATTCTTTAAGTATTATAAGAAAAGAAAGAGTATTTCGAAAAAACTTATAAGCCTTAAAAAATTAGTAGGGCCCTTTATAAGGAATTATATTATTCGTACGTTCCCCTTTCTAAGGTTTTTAATCTTAAAAACTTCTTATTAAAGGTGTTTTTTATCTTTATTATATTTTTTAATAAGTTTAGGAGCCTTAGTTAAGTGTTTAGTAGGTTCCCAGGTGTTTTCTTTAGAGGGGTATCCCTTCTATTTAATTAGGTAATAGGCTACGCCTTCTTCTATTTTCTTATCGACTATAGCCTCAGGTTCGTATTCTCCTTCTAGGACTAAAGTTTCGATATTTTCATCTAATTTAGCGTTTTTAGGTGCCTTTTCTAAAAGGGATATATGAAATACTAGATAAATATACATTCCTTTAGGTAATTTAAGCTTATAATTAAGATTACTAAGCTTTTCTTCTATTAGGAAAGGTCCTAATTTTTTTAAATTCTAAGGATTAATTTGGCCGTTTAGTATCGATATTCTTCTTTAGTAAATATACTTTATCGTTTTTACTAAATTCGGGTTCTTTTTCGCGTTTCTTATTATAATAAAAACACATTCGATTACTAATAAAGTCTAATTCTGACTTTATATAAGCATATAAAGACCGTAATTATTCCGTATTTAGAATAGCTTTTTCGTTATTTATTTTATCTAATAAGCCTAACCTATAGGCTTCGGGGTTAAATCCATAATTCGCTATAATAGGCGTTGTTTTAGTAGATTCCGATTCTGCGGTATTATATACTAATTGGGCTATAGGTAGATTAATTACCTAATTATCTTGTTCGTAATTAATATAGGCTCTAAGGTATTGTTTTAAGGTTTGATTTAATCTTTCCGTAGATCCGTCTGTTTCTAGATAAAAAGCGGTACTTAATTTGTGCTTAGTTCCTAATCTAGCCATAAGGCTAGTCCAAAATTTAGAATTAAATTTAGGATCTCTATCGCTTATAATAACCTTAGGTAAACCTCTATCCGCTACTATTATTCTTAAGAATAAATAGCTTAAATTCTCGGCAGATAAGGCCTTTTTAGTAGGTATAAAATAGCCGTATTTAGTTAATCTATCGGTTATAACTAAAATAGAGTTATATTCGGTATCGGTTATAGGGTCGATTAATAGCGGTAAATTAACTATAAAATCCATAGCTATGTTTTCCCAGGGTTAATCGGTGACTATTATAGGTTGTAAAAAGCCATAAGGCTTATGTCTAGATGCCTTAGATTTATTACAAATATTACAGTTTTTAATAACGTTAATTATAGTCTTTTTAAGGTTTTTTGTATTATAATAGGCTTTTATCCTATTATAAGTCTTTTGTACTCCTTGGTGGCCGTAAATAGGTAATTCGTAGAAATCCTTAACTATAGTTTCTACTATAGAGGGCGGTATAAATAACTTATTCTTAAAATAAGCTAAGTTATCTATCCATTTTAAATCTTTATAAGCTTTAAAATTAGTATTTTTATAAGCTTGTTTAATTAATTCTAATATAGAATTATCGGCTTCTACTTTAAATATAGCGTTTAAAGTATTCTGTTCTAAATTTCCGTTATTATTAACTTTAAGGAAATTAGTCGTTATAGGTATTATACCGGTATCTAAATCAGGTCTTCTACTAATTATATCGGCTCTTTTATTCTCGCTACCTTTTTTATATATAATTTCGTAATTAAAGTCGGTAAGGAATTCAGCCTACCTAATTTATCTACTATTTAAAGTTTAACTAGTACTAAAATAGCTTATATTTTTATAGTCGGTATAAATCTTTAACTTAAAATCGTTTCCTAGTATATAATGTTTAAATTCTTTAATAGCTTTAATTATAGCTAGGAATTCTTTATCGTAGATAGGATAATTTATCTCCGAATCTACTAGCTTTTTAGAATAAAAGGCTATAGGATAGAGTATTTTATCGTTATCTTCTTGGCTTAATTGGGCTCCTATCGCGTAATTAGAGGCGTCGGTTTCTAGAATTAAAGGCTATTTAGAATTATAAGCTAATAAAATAGGTGCTGAAAGTAGCTTTTCTTTTAGGGAATTAAAAGCTTTATTAGCTTCTTCGGTCCATTTATAAGGTTCTTTTTTAGCTAATTTCATAACCGTTAAAATTGGAATTATTATACTAGAAAAGTTATTAATAAACCTTCTATAATAATTACAATAACCTATAAATTATTGTATATTCTTAATTGATTTAGGTATAGGCCAGTCTTTTAAAGACTCTAATTTCGTAGGGTCTATTTTAATACTATAGGGAGTTATTATAGTACCTAGAAATTTAACTTCTTTAGAATAGAATTCACACTTCTTAGGATTTATATATAATTCGGCTTCCTATAACGCTTCTAATACCTGTCTTATATGTTTTTTATGTTCCTCTAGGGTATCCGAGAATATAATTATATCGTCTAAATAGGCTGTTGTAAATATATCTAAATAGTCTTTTAAGATATAATTTATCCGTTTTTGGAAAGTAGCGGGGCTATTACAAAGTCCTAAGGGTAATACTAAGTATTCGTAACTTCCGTATCTAGTTCCAAAGGCTGTTTTAAATTCGTCTCCTTCTACTATTCGAATCTAGTAGTAAGCTAGTTTTAAATCTAGCTTAGTAAAATACTGTTTTTGGCTTAGTCTATCTTTTAATTCGATAATTAACGGTATAGGCGTTCTATCTTTAATAGTATCGTTATTTAACTTTCGATAGTCTATAACGGGTCGTTCTTTATCTCTATCTTCTCCTGATTTTCTAGCAAAAGTAACGGGTGCTCTATAAGGGCTTTTAGAAGGTCTTATATAGCCTTTTCTTAATTATTCGTCTAGATATTCTTTTAATACTTTTAGTTGTTTTTCGTTACTATTATAAATTCGTCCGAATCTAGGTTCTGAATTAGGTCGTAATTTAATCTCGTAATCCTATATACTTCTTTTAGGTAAAGTATTATCCGGTAGTTCCTTAAATACATCTAAATAATCTTCTAGAATTTCCTTCGGTATTAATTTATAGCGTTCTAGCTGTTCTTTCGTATAAGAAGCTAGTTCTTCCTTATAACTAACCGTAGAAATAGTAGCTAAGGTAGTATAAGGTATATTATAGGGTATATTACTTTGCGTTTTAGTCTTATTATAAGGTTCTTGCTTATAATAATTATACCTATTTCTAATAGCGAACTTCTGGTTGCTATTTCTTCTAAAGATATTATTTTTCTTATTTTCTTCTTCTTTAGACTTATTTATCGAACTTTCGTTATTATTAGGGCGTCTAGCCTCTTTAAAATTTCTCGAGCTAAATCCTTTATAAAGATTTCCTAGGGCGTTATTAAACCTAGGATTAGCTTTATTTTTTCCTTTATAATTATAATTAGGTCGACTTTTATTATAATTACTTGTTTTCGATCGTCTAGTCTTATAGTAATCGTTGTTTGCGAATCTAGATTGCTTATTTTCTTCGCTCGACTCACTTCTATTAGTATGTTTAGAAATCTTATAATTAAACTTCCCGTTTCTCTTATAATTATACCGTTTAGGCTTATTATTATTCCTTCTAAACCCCGTTCGATTAGTACTAGTAGAACTATTAGAAGTATTAGAGGTTAGATAATCGTCTATAAATCTAACTTAGCCGGTTCTCTAATTAATCTGCGGATTATATTTATAAAGAAAAGGATAACCTAATATTATATCGTAGTCTACTATTTTAAAGATATCGAAAGTATCGGTTAAAGAATAAGGTCCTATTTTAAATTCGAAGTAATCGGTTTCGTATAAAATTAAACCCTTATTAAACTGAAAATTAAAACCTTCGGCGTTCTTTACTATATTAGGCGTTTTCTTTCTTATATAGCGTAAATTTAGACGTTTAATAGCTATAGGTAAAATATAGTTACTAGCGGCTCCGCTATCTATAAAGGCAATTACTTCTTTTCCTTTATATCTTAAAGTGAAGGTTAATCGCGAAATAGGAATTCTTGTATTATTACTTTTAATAGTAATAGAATTAATTTGTAATTTAGGGTAGTTAAATATATAATAACGCCTTTCCCTTCCTAAATCCATAAGAAATCCCTTTTTCGTACTAAAATTACCCCTATTTACCCTTCTTAAATAGAGGCTAAGCCTTTTCCCTTCTGCTTATTATTAGCTTTTAGGTCTCTTTTAAAATCTTTAGGCTTAAGTAAAAAGTCCTACCTATTTAGGCTATTTTCTTCCGTAGGGGACCCTAGGTCCGGAGGGTTCCCTATAATTATATCTCGAATATCGTCGATAAGATCCCTAATTCTACCTAATTGGGTATTAATTATTCGAGGCCTAAAATCGGTTTCGAGTCCTTTATCTTCCTTAAGAATCCTATAATCGGTCTCTTAGTCTAGAGTGAATTCGATTTGTTGAATAAAGAAGTTTTCGTCGATATAGCTATATTCTTCGTAATAATTAGGCTTTTTCGGGTAATGTTTAGCGTCTTCTTTTTCCTTCTTATGGAAATCGTAGCTATTATCGAAGTAGTATAGCTAAGAAACGGTTATATAGGCCTTCTGGTATTTTTCGAGATAGTCTTCTAGCTTCCAAATATATATAAATAGGTAATAATTAATCGATTACTTCGTAGAATTCTTCTATTCTTCGAATTCGTTAAGAATAGCCGTTTTAATTATAATAAATCGCTTTTCTTTTTCGTCGTATTTCTTTAATTTATCCTCGTAGATCGAATAAAGATTTTCTGCCGTAAGGAGAGGGAGGCCTGAATTATTAGGTTCTTCTTTCTTTATATCGTCTTCTGAAATTAGCGATATATCGTCCCTTATATAGTTATCTAGCGTAAAGCTCGATCCGGTATCGCTATCGGAGGGATCGTAGTAATAGCTATCGTCGAATCCATAAGGAACTCTGTCTATTCCTTCTCTCCGGGCGTCGTATTAGGCTTTCGTTACCTATTTATAGGTCTTTATAGGTACTTCGGTAGACCTAGGATAGTATTCGCCTTCTGAATCGAATTCCGTAGGGTGTTCTAGGGGGCTTATAGGCTCCGTAGGATTCCCAGTCCTTCTAACTGTATTCCAACCTCCTAGATATATAGTATCGGCGATTTTCTCCTCTTTATCGTCTTCCGGAAGTATTATAGGGCTATTTTTTGGCTCGTTATAAGATTTTTCGGTATAGGGTAGGTCGTATTATTTCTGAACTTCTTCCTCTAGTTTTTTAGCTAAAGAATAAGCCTCGATTTACTTTGTTTCCTTCGGCCCTAGCTCTAGATAGTAAAATTTCTTACTACGAATAGTAGTCTGTCCTTTGTTTATCGGGCCTAGGATTTGTTTAGCAACCTTATTCGTAATAGGAAAAGCAGAAATAGTGCTAATCGTCTTACTCGAAGGTCGACCTTTTCCTTTTCCCTGCTTTTTAAAGCAATTCTTCGTAATATAGCCTTCCTTCTTATAAAAGAAGCAGATAATCGGCTTAGAAGAAACTATATTTAGATCCATAGGGTCTCCCCTATTAGCAAAGCTATTATAATTTCCTTTTTTAGAATGTTTTTTCCCTTTATTAATATAAGAAGGGGTATTCTTACTGCCTTGTCTTTATTATCTTCTTTCGAATAGTCGATCGTCGATTTTAATAGCTTGGGCTATATAAGTAGATAGGTCGTCCGGTCGATCTAGCTTATATAATTCGTCTTTAACTTCTTCTTTAAGCCCTTCGTAAAATATAGCGATTAGGGCTTCGTCTTCCTAATCTAACTTACTAGTAATTTATCGAAAGCTAGTAGCGTAGCTAGAAGCGGGTCCTTTTTACTATAAGGTCCTTAATTTGTATTCGGCTATTCGGGCTTCGTCTTATTAGCTAAAAACTTCTCGTAGTTTTTCCTTAAAATTACCGAAATCGGCAAAAATAAGGTCCGTATTTTCGTCTTTATCGTCTATAGGACCTAGATAATTCCTTAGTATAGGCTTAAACTAATCTAAAGCTATACCTTCTAAGTAAGTAGAAGTATAGATTACCTTTAGAGATTCGCTAGTAAACGCGGAAGCGTAGAGCCTAAAATAAGCCTTAATATTAGTTAAGAAGGCCTGTAGGTCGTTGTCTTTTCTACTAAAGAACTTAGGTTTTAGGACTTTACTAATATCGATCGTAGGTCTAGTAGTATTAGTAGTATAAGGGGGGGCAGGGGTATTAGATAATGCTATATTATACACTACAAGGAAGCGCCAGCTTTTTCCTAATTAGAAGTGAAAAAAGTGGGTCTATACCTTTTGTTTCCGTGGAGATATATGCGGTTGAAAATGCAATGTTTTTCTGGATTTTCTAGAAAAGGATTTTAGTATACTCTCTTCCTTCAGGTTAATTAAAAGAGTAACTAAAGTAGTAAGAAGCTTTTAACGTGTTACGGATCAGACCCGTAATTACCGATTACTAATCCGTAGCCCTTAATCCAGACTTCTAAAAGATAAAAGAGAAGGGATTAATAAAAGGTAAAGGATTTACTTACTTCCTTTAGATAGGCAATTAAATAATAAGAGAGGAAAGTTATAAAGTAATATAAGTAAGAACTTCCTAATTAGGAATATCTTATAAGGCAGAGGTGGGTCTTAAGAGAGTAGGCTTTTGGGTATAAAATTGTTTGGATTAAAAGCTTAGAGAAGAAGAAGAAAGGAAAAGACCTTTAGAAGGAAGGAAGCCTTCTTTTTATACTTTTTCTTCTCTAAGAAACTATCTATATTATATAAGCTATTTAGAAACCTATAGAATCCTATAGAAACTTTGTATTATAAATACGCTAGCGAATAGAATAGCGTTATCGTATTCTATTAGCTTCTATCGTATTCTCTTACTTTAAAATCAACTCTTGATTTCAAATCCATACTAATATTTATCTAATAGAATAGGCTTATTATACTCTATTATCTTCTATCTGATTCTATTGTATTATAAATCAGGTTTTAGGTTATAATGCATTGTGACTCATAGTATAACTCATAGTATAACTCATAATTCCTTATTCTTGATTTCTAATATCTTTGTCCGTTTCTATCCGATTCTAACTATTCCTTTTATCCTAGGATTCCTATTCGTTATTCCTTATCTATTATTATCCTTATATTAACCTTCCGAGGTTTATCTATCCGAGGTTTAGCCGGTACTTAAGTACTTGTATTTAAGTACTAAGTAGTATTATATAATAATACTTATTAATCCTATTAATAAGTAGCTTATCTAATAAGATAGTACTTTTAACTAGTATTTATAGTTTAGATTATTATACAAAGAGAGAGAAGAAGGGAAATAAGGAGTCGACGAGAAGAAGGAAAACAAGGGAGAAAGAAGAAGAAAGGAGGGAAAAGAAGAGAAGAAAGGAGGGAAAAGAAGAGAAGAAAGGAGGGAAAAGAAGAGAAGAAAGGAGACCCTTAGTACCTTCTTCTTCCTAGGGTCGGCACGTCGGATCGGCAGAGACGTAGAAAACGGCAGAATCCGTAGGAATCAACGTCTCCGGCGTCCGTAATACTACTTAATTAAGACCTTCTACAACGGTAGGTTATCCCTAGGAAGGAAAGGCTAACTCCCCATAGGACTAAAGTCATCCGAAAGGTTGACTCCCTATAGGACCGGAGTTACCCGGATAGTAGCGCCGGACTCCCCATAGGACTAAAAAGGGCAGAAGGAGACGACGGCGGGCAGGAACGATTAAAAGAACGGGCTCAGGCAACGGCAGCGTCGGTAGCCTCGTTTCGTAGGCTAAACTCATCGTCTTAAAGAAGAAGGGAGACGATAAAATACGCTTTTAAAAAGAGTATACCGTATAGAGTCGTCCGGGCTGGCTAGTCTAGTTAATTAAGAAGTAGCCGCCGTACGTTCTATAGTAGGGCTAGGAAGAGACCAAGAGAGTGCCTTATTAATCCGTCGTTAGTACCATCGTTAGTACCGTCGTTAGTACCGTCGTCGGGGCCGTTAATCCGTCGGTAGAAGGAAGCATACCTCTCTAGCTAGTCGAACGTATCCTTAACCTTCGGGCGCCTAGCCTCGTACTACCATAGCCTAGCCGAGAGACCGACCTAACGAATCTAATTAAATACTCCGTAGTATCGTAGGAGCGTTGCCTTCGCTACTAACTAGGTAAGACCGTCTATTAGGTCTTCGACCTACTACCGGTAACTAGGGCCGATGAAAAAGGGAAGCTATTTAAGTCTATCTGCCGGGAACTTCCTCTCGAAGCGGACGAGGAATCTATTAATCTCCCTGCCTTAAAAGGGTAGGAGGGGAGGAGTCGGGCCGGGAAGGAGAGACTAAGCGGGTACTAAGGGGGGCGGTGGCTGCCGTAGATCCTGTGACTCGGGGCCTAGGCAGGGAGACGAGAAAAGCAAGGGAGAAAGAGGGGAAACGGCGGTAGGGAGTAGCGAGAGCGATGACTGTGAGACCTGCTGTTGTCTCTGCCGTATGGCTGTCTCGGATATCGTAACTACTGCCTACTGTGGTTGCTAGTCTTCTTGCTATCGGCGATCGGGATCCTAATCCTATTAATCCTAACGTTATTGTTTAAGACCCTGTTGCCGCTGCTAACCGGATCTATGCTACTAAAGCCGAAGGGACGAAAAAGTAGGTAAAAAACGCCGTAGAAATCGAGATCCTAGGGACTAAGGAGGGATTAAATAGTCGGGGTAGGTGGTAGCTGTCGGGTCCGTCGGGTTGGCCGTTGAAGGACCAAGGCCAAGGGAGAAAAAAGCAGAAGACTAAAAGATGAAGAAGGCAGCCGAAAAAACAGGGCTAAGAAGAGCATTAAAGACCGTTAGTAGAAGCAAAAGAGGAATCGTAGCCAAGGTGGCCTCTACTACTACCCTTACCGCTAAAGAAGAAGAAAGAAGCTAAAGGAAGGACGAAGAAAGGGATGAAAAAACGAGCGTTAGGCTAGCCGGCTATAGCTACGGCTATTGAATCCCTCGGGGTAGGGTGCCTAAAGAAGGGAAGAGGGAAGACGGTCGTTATTACCGTTGGCTTTAGTATTATTACTGGCCCTTCGTCCCCCCTCTCTCCTGACCTTCTTTAGTAGGTCTAATTAAATAGTATTTAGTATTTTAACGACCCTAACGCCCTGAAGAAGAGAAAGCTGAAGTTATAGCCTGCCGGCTATAGGGAAGAAGGAATATATATCGAAGTATTATAAAGAATGCCCCGCGTATTACGCTCCGGAGACTAGTTTTAGCGAAGACGAAGGCGTACCCTGCTAGGTTAGGGAGGAGGCCCTCGAATTCAATAAAACAAAGAAAAGAATAGAAAGAAGAAGAGGAAAGAAGAAGAATAGGAAGAATAAGACGAAGAAGACGAATATAAAGAAGACCTTAGAAATCAAAGAAAGACGTAGAAAACGTAGAAAACCTAGAAAACCTAGAAAAACAAGGTATCCGTAGACCTACGGAAAATACACTCTCGTAATTAACTTATTAATTATAAAGAGGAGGGCCTAGCCTAGGCACTTACGCTACTTAGCCTTATAGGAAGAGCAAGGCAGGAAGGGTATCTCTTATATATACGAATCTAACCCCTAGGGCCCTAATAACCCTAACCTTCCTAGACCTCCCTAGACCTCCCTACCTAGGCTATCCTAGACCTATAACGTAGCCCTCCGGCCGGGAGCCTTGTGTATATATGTGGCCGAGAGTGCCCTTTACCCCTGCTAAACTATTTTAAAAGGTATTATACGGATAATATTCTTAAACCTAAGGTTTTTTTATACGACCTCTTCGTACTTATTAACGAGGAAGAGTTAGAGGAATTATATCCTGCTAATTACGAGCCCTTGTAAATACTCTTATAATAAGCTTTAGTCTAGCCCTCTATCGAAAAATATATTATTATCGATAAGGGACCCGCTTATTTTACTATAGAAGCTACCGTCTTTTAACGAATACTATAAGGTAAACGCTATTAGTAGTCTATACCTCTTAATAACTCCGACTCCGAATCTAAGTTAGATTTTACGGAGCCTAGATATTATCGATAAGACTTTTTAGCGGACTTAACTATTAATAAGGCCTCTAAAGAAGCTATTAATAAAAGGCTTAAAAGAAATAATATTAGTACTTTTTACCTAGACTTTTTAAATCCTAATAGTATAGGAATTATTATTAATAAGGATAAAAAGATTACCTTTATAAATATTAACCTTTTTTATAAACGCTTTTATATTTACGAATTAAATAACGCTTATACTCTTTACTTATTCTACCTTTTATTTTTTACGGGCGCTACTTTTATATAGTATATAGCCGAGCTAAACTTCGAATAATATTAAAAGCTTACCTTTAGTACCTTATACTATTTTATAAAGCGTTTTTAGAAGCGATTCTACTACCTAATTATATAGGTTTAATAAGAACTTTATAGTATAAAATATACTATTAATATATAAGTTAATAAGACGATATTTTTAATTTACTAGTTATAGTATAAGGTTTCTTTCGTTTAATAGCTCTATATTATAACCGATAAAGCGATTCTTAAGATTATTTTTCCTCTTATTATTATTAAGATTATTAAAGAACTCGAGCCTCTAAAGAGTTATATAATTCTAATTTACTAGATTTAAAATATCGAGTCTTATAAGGAATATATTAATAAGTACCTTAAATAGTATTTTAAGTTTAATAAAATACTTATTATTAAGTCCTTATAGGATAACCGTAAATCCGGTAATAATTATAGGGATTAATAACCCTTCTTAGGGGAGGAAAAGTATAAAGAAAAACGTAATAATAACCGAGGATATTATTATTATTAGTTAAGCTTCGTAAATATATATACGGGAGTAATAGATAATTACTAAGAAAGGGTCCTTTACTACTAGTTCTAATATTTATCTATAATAATCTAAGAAAGGATTCTTTATAATCTAAATATAAGAACGCCCCCTTTTCCCTTCCTCGTATATCCTCCTTTTCTAACTCGATATTAGATCGAGCTAAACTCGGAATCTATCCGGTATTAAGTTAAATTCGACCTAAAATCGATTAGATATTATTCTAACCTCCTATCGTTATACTATCCTATTCCTCCCTTTATCTCCTTTATCTTATACTTATACCTACGTCCTACGTAATATATCCCCTATTCCTCCTAGTACTACCCCTAACTAATTCCTATATTATCCTTATTATAGCTTACGATAAGTATAGCTATAGTCTAGCTATAGTATAGTCTACGATTATAACGATATTATCTTAATACCGGTAGTTCTTTCTTTTATCGTTATATCGTAATCGTTCTTATTAGTCGTTTTTCTAGTAATAAACCCTTAAACCCGGATATTAAGTATATTTATATTTACTAATCGTTCTAGCGACCGGTTTAAAGAGTCCTTGGTTATTACGTTTACGGGGTTATTATTCCTATATATTTATCGTATTTCGTCTACCTCTTTATTCTCGTATAATTCTCGTATCGATATTATATCGATTATTAATCGTTTTTCTTTTATTATTCCTAATTTTACTAGATATTTATAGAGTAAAAACGAGTCGGTATATACGATTATTCGAACTAGGCCTAGCCCGAGTTCGGTTTAAATTCGATTAAGTATCGAAGCGAGGAAAATCCTAACGTCGAATCCGGCCAATATCCTATATATCTCCGAGGCTAGGATAAAGCGTATTACCCGCTTATATTTAGTCGAGCTCTAGTAAAGGAGGTTCCCTAAAAGTCGGAATATCTCTCCTCCTCCTATTTCTTCTCTAAGGACGATTACGTATCCGATCTAGGATAAGAGATCTATATTATTTACGAATAATCCGTTTATAAAGATATATAAGTTTATATCCTAGTACTAGACTAGGATATATTAGAGACTACGTTATTAATTATCCTATTATTACTTAAGGCGTTTATTTAACCTCTCGTAGTCTTTTTATACTAGTACCTAGATCTACGTAGTAATAGATAGGTCGTAGGCTACCTCGGGTTAATAGATAGAGGTAATATAGGCGCTATAGGCGTATTACTCTAGGTATTATTAGCGGAAGTCTAGCTTCCCGTAGTTAATAAGTATAATCCGCGCCGCCTAGCCCTTTTACCGAAGTCGGATTAAAGTAGGTTCGACTTCGAGTCGAGAACTATTAAAATCCGCTATACTCCCGGGTCGAAGGATAGTCTTAAGCTTAGTATAGAATCCGGCTATAATTATTTCTCGTTCCTTAAGGTCGCTAAAAGCCTTAGTCCTAAAGATAAGGGTATTATCGGTCTATAGGCTAATAAGGCTAAACGTCCTAGGGCCCGAGGTAGAAAGAAGAAGGTATATATCGAATATAGATATTCGTATTTAAAGATAGTTAAGATAGTATTCTTAGTACGTCCTAAACTAATAGACTCCCGCTTCTATAATCCCGTATAAGGGCTTAATAACCCTAATAATCGTATCCGGGGGGTATTAGGATCTTATCTTAGTCGGAAGGGAGGTAATAATCGTATATTTAAGAGCCGTTTAAGTCTAGGGGTAAGCCTAGGTAATATCCCTTAGAGTAAGCTTAGAATTCGACTCGAGTTCGGCTAGCGCTAGTACTAGAATTAAACGTTAACTAATACGTTAAATCGTAAAGGACTATATTAGAATCGTATTTTTACCGGTATTATTATAGCCGGCGATAATTAATTAAGACTTTTCGTATAGGGTATTTATCGTCTTCCCTTTAACTTCCCGGATTATACGTACCTAGAAGATCCGTACGCTAGTATACTTCGCGGGGTCGAATCGTTTAAAAAAGAAGACTCCCCTATTAACGAGGTTAATAATCTCCTAGTTATTAAACGCCTCGAATAGATATCCTAGTATAGTAATTTTGCCTTTATTCCGGAGCCTAATCGAGAGCGTTATATCGTTTTCCTCTTTCTAGGATATAAAAGCGGTAGCTTTTTACCGTTTTTAAGGGACTTAGACCTTAAACCTAATTCGAGGTCGTATCGAAATCGGCTTAGAGTAGATAGGGGATTATTCCGAAATTAATAGGGTATTTTCGATATTTATAAGGAATAAGCGAACGTAGGTTAATCGAAATCGGTATAGTCTATTAGGAAGTTCGACTATAATATTATAGCTATTAACGCGGAGTAAGGTAAAAGGGCCTTACTAGCCCTATTTCTTATACTAAACCCGGACCTTACTTTATAGGGGTATATAGAGATAATCGGTCGTATTCGGTCTATTTCGGGCTACTAGAGCCTTACGAACTTAGCGGGAAGTAGTATACTATTAGAGGGTTATTATAGCCTTTTAAATAGCCTACGCGCGTTTTATCGTTAATAGCGTAAATAGCGATTTAGGGGTAATTCTCAGGTATACTCTAAAAATAAGTAGGGTTAGGACGAGTTTATTAGGTCTAGCCGTATTATTTACTATTTTTATAGCTATTTATAGAATTAATATCCGATCGAAGTTGCCTCGGAGTTCCTCTAAAATTACTTCGAATACTTATCGAAGTAGCGTATAGTACTATTCGACCTTTCTAATAAACTAATAGGCTTCTATAGGTACTTAGGTATACGAGATCCTAAGTAAGCTAGCTATTATTCGAAATTCTTATAAGTCGAAGTTAGTCCTTATATCGTAGTAGATAAAATCTAGGGGCCTAAGGTAATAGTTAATCTAAATAAGTCGTAGGGTAGCCTAGGTATTTTTCGCTAAGAGAGAGGGAAGGAATCTAGCGGCCTAGAATACTATAGCCGTATTAATAGTATAGAGGGCTAGCTTACTATCGAGCTAGAGGATATTTATAATAATTTTATAATTAAAATCCTTATTATCGTCGATCCTAAACTTAAATTACTAGGGTACCGAACTATAAAGCTAGTAGTATTTATATACCTTCGAGACTACCTTTAGGGCCTTTATCGAGGTATTATATCCGGCTTTAGTAAGAAGTTAGTATAACCTCGATACGGTAGGATATTTAAATCGTCGATAGATTTAACGGAGTTCGCCCTCTATTAGGTTCGAAGTCGAAGTAAAGTCTAGTCGAAATCTAAGAAAGAACTATAGGTATCCTTATTTCCGAATAATAGGGATCTATCGAGAACTATAAATAAGCTTATTAGAGGTATTATTAAAAAATACGCCTAGTCGATCTATATCGGCTAGGTATAAGAGGAAGGGAGTTTATATCGAGAGGATATAAAATATAATTCTCCTAATAGGGGTTATAACCGCTATTAAGCTAAGAGATAAAATTACTTATATTCCCTTACTAAACTTAATAGAGGCTTAGCCTATTATCGAGGTATTAAGGAAAAGAGTCGGGATTATAAGTTAAAAAGCTATAAACTAATTAAGCCTAGTAGTAAAGACCGCTATTATACCGGTATCGATTAAGATACCTTAGAAAATTATCTTAGAATATTTATCGGAAAGTATAAATTATAATACTAGGATAAGTCGAGTATTAATCTAAGAATCCGGGGTTTTATAGGAAGTTAGGGTTATAAGAGACTATAAGTTGGAAAAGGGTTATAATAAGTTATTATCTATATTCTATAGATCTTAGGTCGAAGTCGAATCGATATTTATAAGAAAAAGCGTCGAAGTTATATTAGTATTTACCGGGAGTTCTATCGTAGTCGGGTTAACGCGTATAAGATAATATATATACGCTACGTTATATAAGTTATCCGTCGTTTACTATCTATTAAGCGGGTCCGGCTATACCTTATCGTAATAGGAAAGGTCCTTAAGACCCTCGAAATCTATAATATACGTATCGAAGTCTAGGGTTAATCCTATAAATTCGTAGTACGTAATAAACGATTTTTTCGCCTATTTACGTTCTTTATTTATATATTAGGTCGACTAATAACCCGGTTTTCTATAAATAAAGTACTTCTTATCCTAGGATAGTAATAGCTTAGGATATAAACGGGGTTATATCGAATTTAGGTTAAACTTAGGTTAAAATCGGTTAGGTTTCCGGTCGAAGTTCTATTAGTATCTTCTATCGAGATAGAAGGCTTTATACTAATTATCCTAGAGGTATTAGGGGTAAGTCGTTTTACGAGCTATTATAGTATTAAGCGAGGAATAGAAATCCGCTATTAAGGATTTAATATCGGTAACTAGTCGAAATAGGGCGAATTCTAGTTCTAGGATCCCGCGGTAGGCGTTAATAAGAGTCGTCTAGAGAAAAGGGGTTCTACTATATTCTTTACCGAGGGCTTATTAGTAGAGATTAAGTTTATTAAATAACTTCTAAAGAATCTCGTATAGCTTACTTTCCGGATTCGTATTATAAATAGTTTAATATATAGTTAAAGTCTAATCTATATAATAATAGGAATAATTTATATTAGTATTAAAGTATTATTTAATCTAAAGGTAAATATTTATAAAAGTATAATTCTAAGGGATATAGCTAATATAGTATTATTATACCTATCCTAAGAGAATCCAGGAAAATAATATATAGAAATTTAATAGGTAGATTTTAAATAAATAATAAATATTTATTATAACCCTTACTTTATTATCGAATAAATCGTAGGGTTCTCCCGAGTACGTTTTCGACTTATCCTAGACCTTCGTAAATTTCGTAATTATATTAGTATTTACTAGGGTATTATCGAAGTATATTAGTAAAAGCTAATAGTATACGTTTACTAGTACCTTAGGTTTCCTACTAAATCGAGATCGGTTTCTATATAAAATAGGATTAATATTAGTTCGAATTTAATCTAGAATCCTATCGTCTTCGTCTTAGGTTTTATTTTATATTACCCGGAGAATTATATTATAATACTAGTAGGTATATAATATTAGTCTCCTTAGTACCTAAACGGTAGTTACTTATACTTATTATCGGGGTAGGAGCTCTAGGGTATTTTCTTCCTATTCGTTATTCGGGGTAGGATCGATTTCTAGTTAACTCTAGTTTAAAGTCGTACTAATATTAAATCTAGTTCTAGAGAGCTTAGGGGGGAGAATAAAGGGAGGTATATAAATCTCCGGTTCGAAGTACGTAATCCAATATACCCGAATAGGCTATACTAGTAGTTCCTTAAACTATAGAACCGCTTCGAAGAACAGGTTAGGTTTCTCTATTATTAGTCCTATATAGATTCCTTTTCTACTTAGAAGGTTTTAAAGGGGTCTTTTAAGGGCGATTTACGAAAATTCCTACGTAAGGGCTATTTATCCTTTAAAATACTCCTAGAACGTAATTAATAATTCGTATCCGGTATTATACTTACTATTTTCTATTTTTATTATAAACTTCATAATATAGAGTTTAATTAGAGCTTTATCTTAGATTATTCCGGGAACCTCCTTATCCTATTTTAAGATATCGAGGCTATACTATATTACCTTTAAGATAATTATATCCTTAAAAAGGGCTTAGGCCTAGTCGTTTCCTAATTAAGCTATTATCCTTATTCGTTCTTAAAAGAAGGCTACTTCTTATTAAATTCGAATTATCTCCTAATTAAGATCGAAGAGATATCGAGTCTTATTCTTTTTAAAAAACCTAAAAGTAATTACCTATATAGAACCCGGGTTTTTACTTATTAACTATAACTTCCTTCTTTATACCGAGTAAGAGAATCTATTATCCGAATTAATCTTCCTTCCTTACTAATCTATAGTTGCCTAAATTAACTACTAATTAGTATTAGTTAGGCTTTATAAATATACGTATAGGAGTAATAGATAATTACTAAAAAAGGGTCCTTTACTATTAGTTTTAATATTTATCTATAATAATCTAAGAAAGGATTCTTTATAATCTAAATATAAGAATACCCCTTTTTCCCTTCCTCGTATATCCTCCTTTTCTAACTCGATATTAGATCGAGCTAAACTCGGAATCTATCCGGTATTAAGTTAAATTCGACCTAAAATCGATCGGATATTATTCTAACCTCCTATCGTTATATTATCCTATTCCTCCCTTTATCTCCTCTATTTTATACTTATGCCTACGTCCTATATAATATATCCCCTATTCCTCCTAGTACTACCCCTAACTAACTCCTATATTATCCCTATTATAGCTTGCGATGAGTATGGCTATAGTCTGGCTATAGCGTAGTCTGCGATTACGACGACATTGTCTTAATAATTATAATAATAACTAAGGATATTATTATAATAGCGATTAAGGAGGGTATTATAACTATAGAAATTAAAACGTATATAATTATAATAATTCCTAGTATTATAATAATAATTCCTATTATTATAGCCGTATTAACCGTATCGAAGAAAAGAAGGAGAAGAAGGTATATTTTAAAAATAAATATTAGGTTAATAAATCTAGTACTAGCGAAGGGGAAAACGAGCTATCGTTTACTTCGTCTACTTTATCTAAGGAGGATACCCCTAAAGAAGATATAGGATATACTTTCCTCGTTAAGGCCCGAGAAGGTAACCCTTAAGGAGCCTACTAATATAATAAATATAGCCGATAATTTCCTATTACTACCGCCCTAGATAAGTATATTACTATAAAGGATTATATTAGCCTAAAGAGAATTTATTAAAAGACTAAATAAGGTCCTAAAGCCTACGAGTACTCTTACTATTACCGCGAGTTCCCTTCGGAAAATAGCCTATATAAGTACTTATAAAGCTTAACTAAAGTAAGTTAGCTAGTTTATTAAAAGTAGGCTAAGGCGAAAGCCCCGGAGACTATTAATTCTAAGGTAATTTATATCCCTAAGCTAGTAGGAGTAATAATTAATACCCGAGGAATTAATTTATACTCGTACCTCCGTATTAAGGTATAGGCTATACCTAATAAACCTAGTTTTAAAGTCTATCCTAATATAAGCTATAGGAATCCGCTTATCGACTATAAATTTATTTAGAACTTCGAGTATAAGTTTAAGGAAAAAAAGCCTATATTAATTAGAGGAATCTTAGGAAAGCCTCTTATTTATACGACTTAGGCTACCTTTTTCTTCCTATCCTACGGATTTAAATCGGACGGATTATCTATAGGATTTTCTAAATTTATCGTATTAGGATAGATTATCGATAACCTAAGCGCTAGAGCCTTATTAGATAATACTTTCCTTTAACCTTATTAAGGGAATATCGACTATAGGATTATAATAATTCGTTTTAGTACTTTAGCCGACTTTAAGATCCTATTCTTTATAGATAAACCTCGGGTTAACGTTATAAGGAAGGTATAGTATTAAGCGAAGGTAATAATCCTAGTAGGTAGTATAGTTATAATCCTAGCTAAATAAAAGGAAATTCTATCTAGAAGGTTCTTCTCTTTTTATAGTATTCTACTTAGTATTCTATATACTATTATCGATTCGAAGACTCCGTAGGTAATTACTACTTATAATTAATCGGATAAGCCGTTTATTCTTAATCGGAAGGTTAAATTAGGATACTTAGAGGAATAAAAGGACTCGGGCTTCCTTATTATCGAGTCTATTCTAGTAGGATTTACCCTTTTTTATAATATATAATCGGGCCCTATACCCTTGATAAAGAATAGTATTATATTAGGAGTTAATATTAACCTAATACTTCTTAGCGTTTAGAATAAAGGTATTATTAATAATAAGCCTATCGAATCCTTTATTACTAAGACTCCTCTAATACTATACTCTAACCCCTTATTAATACTACTCTTTAATACTATTTTTACTTATATATAAGGTTAGAAGCCTATAATCGCCCCTATAGAATTCGCGCTAATCGAGGAAGTCCTAATTAAAGAACTCGCGTATAGCCTTTTACTCGTATAAAAGCCTATAAACCTACTAGAGGTCCTTAGTAGTCTTAGGAGTTATATATATAATAAAAACCCCTTAGTTATATAGGGTTTTCTACGTATTATCGAGTACTATTACCGTTTTTAGGAGGATACCGGCGATACTTACCTTAAACCCGGAGAGGAACTCTTAGTATTATTTATTCTAGATTAATATAAATAAAAGGTTATATAATAACCTTACTTATAGAGTATTAAAAATTATAACCTAATCGATAAAATATATAATTATTTATACTATTAGGGTTAACTAGAGTAGGTTAAAGGGCTAACCCCCTTTATTTCCCCGGTTTTTATTATTTAAAGAATAATCGATAGGTAGCCGAAAGGCTGTATTATTATAGACCTATATAGTATTAATAAGGTTATAATTCCTAACTCTTATCCTCTACTATTATAAGAGGATATTATATATATTATCTAAGGTAGTCGTTTTATTATTATTATTAATACCTTATAGTTCTTTTATTAGTTTAGGGTCTATAAAGAATATTAAGAATATTTTATAATTACGAGTTATTATAGCCTCGAGAAATTTATTATAATACTTATAGGCTTTTATAATAGCCTAGCGTTCGCTTAAAAATATATAAACTATAAATTATACTATTACCGCTCGTTTTATTATACTTTTATCGATAATATTATAATATTCTTATAGACTATAGAAGATTATTAGAAATACTTAGCTACCGCCTTCGGCCTTTTTAATAGTCTTAATATTATAATAAATCCGAAAAAATCGTAAATTAATTACCCTTCTATATAATTACTCGATTATCGTATTAATAGCCTTAGTATAAGCTTTTTAGCCGAAAGGATTATAGTATTCGCTTTATTCTAATTCCTCGTAATTCTATAAGATTTTAAGAATTATATTAGTATAACTAGCTTTTTAAGATTTATAATTCTATACTATAATTAGATTATTATACTCTTATAAGCCTAGAAGGTTATTCTTTTATACTATAGACGTAATATTAATAAAGTAGTAATAGGGGAGCTATAAAAAAGAAAAGCCTTTATATATTCCGCTTTATTTAAGCCGACTCTATAGGAACTTAATACCTTTTATACTATTTAAGCGGATATCGCCTCCTACCGTATACTTCGCTATATAAACCTAGATTATTATTTATTCTATTAACTCGATAGCTTTTTATAATAAGGCTTTATAGCTATATCCTACTATTTTCGCGATAATAAATAATAACTAGGTAATCCTATTCCGGTTAAATCTATAAAGCCTATTTACTTTCTTTCCTATAAATTAACCTCTACCGAATAGTCCTATAAACCCTCCGAGTTCGAAGTCGGCTACCTTATTTAGGTAATTAAAAAAATACGGGTTATAATATAGTCGAATATACTCTTTTTAATTATCCTAATAAATTATTCTACTATAAAGTAAATCTATAAAAAGTATACCCTTAATACTATTAATACTAATTATATTAACTACTATCTTATTATTATTAGTATTTATCTCTTATAGTATAATTTATAAATCTACTATTTACCTAGGGAAAAAAACTTTATCCCTAATGCCTTAAGTCGACTAACTATACCCGAGATTAATATTCTTCTCGAATATTAGGACCCCGAATACTAAATACTTAACTATACTTTTATTATTTCTAAGGCTATTATAAACCCTGCTATTAAGGAGGCGTTTACTATAGGCTATCGATTAAATATATACTTCTTTAAGATTATTAAAATACTATAGAGTTATAAGGATATAATAGCTTCTTTTCGTACCCCCTAAATCGCGAAGGCTAAAAGGTAGGGTATTCCTTTTTTCTTATAGGATAGCCTATTATATTATTAGACTTCGATAGAATACGAGTATTTATATATACTATACTATAAGGCTAATAAAATTATCGCGATAGCGTATAATTAGCGGAATTACTTCGGGGAAGTCTATATACTCTAAGACCTTAAAATATATATAATCTAGGATATAATAAAACGTATAAAAAAGTATATTACTACCTATAAAGCCTATTACCTTAGGTAAATAAACTAATAACTAACCGCTAGGATTTATATACTAATTAAAGCCCCTAGAATCCCTATAAAAAGTATTATAATAGACTTTATTACCGACCTTCCTTTAATAGATTCTATAGATTCTCCTTAGGCTATAAAGGGCTTTAATACGTTTAACTTCCTTTTAACGGTTATATACCTTTTTAGTAAAAGAATATTACTAATTCCCGGCTACTTAACGTATAACGCTATAGACTAGGGGTAAACGTTAAGTAGGTAGCTTCTTCTTTACGACTAGGGTATACTATTAGTTATTATTAATAATCGCGATTATAAATTTAATTCGAATATATAGTATAAGCTCTAGGAGGTATTCGGAACTAAGATTACTATAACTATAGTATATTATCTATAGGCTAATAGCCTATTTAAGTACTATAATTAGACTATTAAGACTACCCTCCGCTTATTATATATTAAAAAGCCGATAATTAATTAGAAGTTATTAATACCCGCCTTATAATAGAACCTAAATTCCGCGTATAATTTAAGGATTAAAATAACGGCTTATACTTATTTATTCGGGTATCCGTTATATATACCTACGGAGTCTGCCGATAATACCTTAGTAGATAATATCCTATACCTATAGGAGGCTATTCGCTACTAAGTAGACTTCGTAATAGACCTAGCTATAATAAGGGCTAAATAATAGTATAATATAAAATACTAGCTAATTCTTCTAAAGCCTAGGTAAAAGGTTTACTTTAGGCTTTATAAGGGATATTATACGCTTAGATAACCCTTTAAAAAATAATTATAATAGTACGAGGGTTTATATATTATTAAATAAATAGTTAACCCCTTAGTTATAGAGCTTGATTTATCTATATACGCTTATATTTACCTAATAATATTTATTAAATACCTTTAACCCGTTTACGAGGGCTACTTTAAAGACGAGGAGCCTAGAGCTATAAAGGCTATATAAGATCTACTAGAGGCTATAGGTAAGAGAAATATATACTATAAGATTAATTATATTATAAGCGTTAAAGACTAATACTTTAAACGGGGTAAGCCTTACTAGTAGTATTTAGTCTACTAGAAAGATTAGGGAGCTAATAATAATTAATAGGTTAATACTACCGCCGTTTTATAAGGAGCGATTAATACCTTTAAGGTATAGTAGGCCCTTACCGTACGCTAATCCCGCTACTATTAGCGAGTAAGATAATTAGTCTTTTCCCTCGTATTCTTTCCTTTTCCTTACTTTTCCTTCTTATTCGCTTTCCTTTAGTATTAAGAATAAATTAATAGAATAGGTATATAGGATTACTACGGATAATAATCTTCGAAGTACGGTATTATAATATATATTTGTTAAAATATACGAAGGCTATAAGAGAATATACGTACGAGTATATAAAGGTATTAGGAAGGGAAGGATTATATAATATAGTCGCCCTTAGTTATAAGGCTTATAGCCGCCTATTAGGGTACGCTCTCCGTATATAGAGTACGGAGGAGAATTATTACTCTTATAATATCTTAATCTAGCCCTAAGTATACTAGGTAGAAATAATAAGTCGAATACCTTATTTTTTAAATATCTAGACCTAGTCTTTTATAAAAAGGGCCTTTTCCCTATTAGTTACTAAAGTTATAACCGGTAGGTTAAACTATCTTTTAAGCTATTTTAAAATCTTATTTATAGCCTTTCGAATATCCGTTTTTCTATATAATAGGTAGAAGAAGCGTATTCCTATTATTATATAAGTAAATAAAGTAAAATAATAGTAGTTATTAAAGGCTTTAATCGGACTAGGATATAAATTAAAGCTTAGCTATATTCCCGGGTATTATAGTCGATATTCTAGCTTAGTACGGGAGACTTATTATTTAGCCTTCCCTTAGAAGTAGATTTTATAAGTAATCGTAATATATAAAAGGTTTTTTATTATAGGGGTTCTTAGAAGGGCTTTTATAGCCTTCTCCCCTAAATAGCCGAAGCGCTAATACTATTAGGCTAGATTATCTTTATAAGGGACTTCTTTAATAACCGCGTTTATAAGCGGAAAGTCCTTTCGAGAGATAATATACTAATCGTTAACTCGAGTTATCTAAAGGAGGGTTTTTCGGGACTTCTTATAGTATAGCGTATTATCCTCTTGGTTCTAAAAAATACCTATTTTAATCCCCTAATATACTATAAAAATACTAGTTAGTATTTATAGTATATACTAATAATCCATAAGCTATAGAATATCTCCCGAGGGAAAATAAAGAGTAATTTATCCTATACTAAGGGCCTAGAGTTATTATATACCGATTCGAATAGTATAAGTAAATCCTTTAGTATAGGATCCTTTATTAAACTAACCGGTATTATTAATAACTATAATATTTACTATAGAATTATAAATAAGAGTATTAATTAATTAGTTTATTTAGGTAATTATATTAACGAATACCCTTAGTATACTTAGGGCTAGATTAAGATATTATAAGAGTAATAATTCTCCTCCGTATTCTATATACGGAGAGTATACCCTAATAAGCGGCTATAAGCCCTATAACTAAAGGCGATTATATTATATAATCCTTCCCTTCCTAATACCTTTATACGCTTATACGTATATTCTCCTACAGCCTCCGTATATTCTAACGAATATATATTATAATACTATACCTCGAAGATTATTACCTATAGTAATCCTACTTAGTCTATTAATTTATCCCTAATATATAAGGAAAACGAACGAGAAGAGAGAATAAAGGGAAAGAATAAATATATAGGAAAGAGATTATCCTAATTACCTTACTTACTAATTACGGAGAGATCGTCGTATAATAGGGGCCTACTACGCCTTAAAGGTATTAATCGCCCCCTACGAAATAGCGGTAGTATTAACCTACTAATCGTTATTAGCTTATTAACCTTTTTATTAGACTAAATACTATTAATAAGGCTCTCCCCTTTTAACTTATTAATCCTTAACGCGTATAATATAATTAATCTTATAGTATATATCTCTCTTGCCTATAGCTTTCGGTAGATTTTATATAGCCTTTATAGCCCTAGGCTCCTCGTTTTCGAAGTACCCCTCGTAAACGGGTCGAAGGTATTTAATAGATATTACTAGGTAAATACGGGCGTATATAGGTAAATCGAGTTCTATAGCTAAGGGGTTAATTATCCGTTTAATAATATACGGACTTTTACGCTATTATAATTATTTTCTAGAGGGTTATTCGGGCGTATAATATCCTTTATAAAGCCTAAGGTAAACCTTTTACCTAGGCTTTAAAAGAATTAACCGGTATTTTATATTATACTATTATTTAGCCCTTATTATAACTAGGTTTATTACGAAGTCCGCTTAGTAATAAATAGCCTCCTATAAGTATAGAATATCGTCTACTAAGGTATTATCGGTAGACTCTATAGGCGCGTATAGCGAATACCCGAATAAATAGGCATAAGCTATTATCTTAATCCCTAAATTATACGCGGAATTTAGGTTCTATTATAAGGCGGGTACTAATAACTTCTAATTAATTATCGGCTCTTTAACGTATAATAAGTAGAGGGTAGTTTTAATAGTCTAATTATAGTACTCGGATAGGCTATTAGCCTATAGATAATACGCTATAATTATAATAATCTTAGTTTTAAATACCTCCTAGAGCTTATATTATACGTCCGAATTAAACTTATAATCGCGGTTATTAATAATAATTAATAGTATACCCTAGTTATAAAGAAAAAGCTACCTACCTAGTATTTACCCCTAATCTATAGTATTATATATCGAATAACTAGGAATTAATAATATTCTCTTACTAAAAAGGTATATAACTATTAAAAGGAAGTTAAACGTATTAAAGCCTTTTATAGCCTAGGGAGAATCTACGGAGTCTATTAAAGGAAGGTTAATAATAAAGTCTATTATAATACTTTTTATAGGGACTCTAGGGGCCTTAATTAGTATATAGATCCTAGTAATCGGCTATTAGTCTATTTACCTAAGGTAATAGGCTTTATAAGTAGCGATATATTTTTTACGCGCTTTATTATATCCTAGATTATATATACCTTAAGGTTTTAAAGTATATAGACTTCCCCGAAGTAATTCCGCTAATCGTATACTATTATAATAATTTTATTAGCCTTATAGTATAGTATATATAAATACTCGTATCCTATCGAAGTCCGATAATATAATAGATTATCCCGTAAGAAAAAGGGAATACCCTACCTTTTAGCCTTTACGATTTAGGGGGTACGAGAAGAAGCTACTATATCCTTATAGCTCTATAGTATTTTAATAATCTTAGAGAAGTAGGTATTCGATTAATAGCCTATAGTAAATACCTTTTTAATAGCGGGGTTTATAATAGCCTTAGAAACGATAAAGGTATAATCGAGTATTTAGTATTTAGAGTCCTAACGTTCGAGAAGAGTATTAGTCTTAGGTATAATTAGTCGACTTAAGGTATTAAGGATAAAGTTTTTTTCCCTAGGTAGATAGTAGATCTATAAATTATACTATAAGAAATAAATACTAGTAATAATAAAACGGCGGTTAGTATAGTTAATACTAATAGTACTAAGGGTATACTTCTCGTAGATTTACTTTATTATAGAATAATCTATTAGGATAATTAAAGGGAGTATATTCGACTATACTATAACCCGTATTTTTTTAATTATTTAGATAAAATAGCTAATTTTAAGCTTAGAGGGTTTATAGGACTATTTAGCAAAGGTTAATTTATAGGAAAAAAAGTAAATAGGCTTTATAAATTTAACTAGAATAGGATTACCTAGTTATTACTTATTATTATAAAGATAATAGAATATTATCGTAAAGCCTTATTATAGAAAGCTATCGAGTTAATAAAATAAGTAATAATCTAGGTTTATATAGCGAAGTATACGGTAGGAAGCGATATCCGCTTAAATAGTATAAAAGGCATCGAGTTCCTATAGAGTTAGTTTAAATAAAGCGGAATACGCAAAGGCTTTTCTTTTTTACGGCTCTTCTATAATTACTTTACCGATATTATACTTATAGTATAGAAGAATAACCTTCTAGGCCTATAAGAGTACGATAATCTAACTATAATATAGAATTATTAACTATAGGAATCCTATTATACTAATATAGCTTTCGAGATCTTATAGTATTATAGGGAACTAAAGTAAAATAAATACTATAATCCTTTTTATTAAAGAGTTTATCCTAAGTCTATTAATATAATAACCGAGTAATTATACGAAAGGGTAGCCGATTTACGATTTCTTTAGATTTATCGTAATATTAAGACTATTAAAAAGGCTAAAGGCGGTAGCTAAGTACTTCTAATAATCTTCTATAATCCGCGAGAATATTATAATATTATCGATAAAAGTATAATAAAACGAGTAATAATAGTATAACTTATAGTCTATATATCTCTAAGCGAATACCGGGTTATTATAAAAGCCTATAAGTACTATAGTAAATTTCTTAAGGTTATAATAACTCATAATTATAAAGTATTCCTAATATTCTTTATAAACCCTAAATTAATAAAAGAATTATAAGGCGTTAATAATAATAATAAAACGATTACCTTAGATAGCGTATATAATATCCTTTTATAATAATAAAGGATAAGAATCGGGAATTATAACCTTATTAATACTACGTAGGTTTATAATAACGCGGCCTTTTAACTACCTATTAACTATTCTCTAAATAACGAAAACTAGGGAAGTAAAAGGGGTTAGCCCTTTAACCTACTCTAGTTAGCCCTAATAATATAAATAATCGTATATTTTATCGATTAAGTTATAATTTTTAATACTCTATAGGTAGGGCTATTATATAATCTTTTATTTATACTAATCCGGAGTAAATAATACTAAGAATTCCTCTCTAGGTTTAAGGTAAATATTACTAGTATCCTCTTAAAAATAATAATAGTACTTAATAATACGTAGAAAACCCTATATAATTAAGGGGTCTTTATTATATATATAGCTCCTAAGACTACTAAGAACCTCTAGTAGGTCTATAGGTTTTTATATAAATAGAAGGGTATATACGAGTTCTCTAGTTAAGACTTCCTCGATTAGCGCGAATTCTATAGGGGCGATTATAGGCTCCTAACCTTACGTATAGGCGAAAACGGCGTTAAAGAGCGGTATTAATAAGGGGTTAGAGTATAGTATTAAAGGAGTCTTAATAACGAAGGATTCGGTAGACCTACTACTAATAATACCTTTATTTTAAGTACTAAGAAGTATTAGGTTAATATTAACTCTTAACGTAATACTATTCTCTATCGAGAGTATAGGGCCTAATTATATATTATAAAGAAGGGTAAGTCCTACTAGAATAGACTTAATAATAAAAAAGCCTAAGTCCCTTTATTTCTCTAGGTATTCTAACTTAACCTTCCGATTAAGAATAAGCGGCTTATCCGATTAATTATAAGCAGTAACTACCTATAGAGTCTTCGAATCGATAATAGCGTATAGAATACTAGGTAGAATACTATAAAAAAAGAAGGATCTTCTAGATAGAATTTCCTTTTATTTAGCTAGGATTATAACTATATTACCTATTAGGATTATTACCTTCGCTCGATACTATACTTTCCTTATAACGTTAACCTAAGGTTTATCTATAGAGAATAGGATTTTAAAGTCGGCTAGGGTACTAAGACGAATTATTATAGTCCTATAGTTAATATTCCCTTAATAAGGCTAAAGGAAGGTATTACCTAATAAAGCTTTAGCGCTTAGGTTATCGATAATTTATCCTAAAGCGGTAAACCTAGAAAATCCTATAGGTAATCTATTTAATTTAAACCCGCGGGATAGGAAAGAGAAAATAGCTTAAGTCGTATAAATAAAAGGCTCTTCTAAGATTCCTTTAATCGGTATAGGCTTTTTTTCCTTAAACTTATACTCGAAGTTCTAAATAAATTTATAATCGATAAGCGGATTCTTATAACCTATATCGGGGTAAACTTTAAAGCTAGGTTTATTAGGTATAGCCTATACTTTAATACGGAGGTATAAGTATAAATTAATTCCTCGGGTATTAGTTATTACCCTTACTAGCTTAGGGATATAAATTACCTTAGAATCTATAGTCTTTAAGGCTTTTACCCTAGCCTACTTTCGATAGATAAGCCTACCTACTTTAGTTAAGTCTTATAAGTACTTATATAAACTATTTCCCGAAGGAAACTCGCGGTAATAATAAGAGTACTTATAGGCTTTAGGATTACGCTTAGTCTCCTAATAAATTCTCTTTAGGCTAATATAATCTTTTATAATAATATACTTATTTAGGGCGATAATAATAGGAAATTATCGGTTATATTTACTATATTAGTAGGCTCCTTTAGGGTTATTTTCTTAGGCTTTAATAAGGAAAGCGTATCCTATATTTTCTTCGGGGGCGTTCTCCTCGGATAAAGTAGACGAAATAGACGATAGCTTGTTTTCCCCTTCGCCTATACTAAATTCGTCGACCTAATACTTATTCTCGAAATATACCTTCTTCTCTTTCTTTTCTTCGATATAGTTAACGTAGCTATAGCGATAGGAATTATTACTATAATACTAGGAATTATTATAATTATATACGTTTTAATTTCTATAATTATAATACCCTCCTTAATTATTATTATAATAATATCCTTAGTTATTATTATAATAATATCCTTAATCGTTATTACGTTTTTCTTCGTACTTTTCCCCCCTTAAAAAGGGTTATTAATCCTTATAAATACTACCGGATTTATAGTTATCCTATAGGGACTTAGTAATAAGTATTTTATCGAACTTAAAATACTATTTAAGGTACTTATTAATATACTCCTTATAGGATTCGATATTTTAGATCTAGTAGATTAGGACTATATAATTCTTTAAAGGCTTAAATTCCTTAGTAATCTTAATAATAATAAAAGGAAAAATAATCTCGAGAATCGCCTTATCGGTTATAATATAGAGTTATTAGGCGAGAGAAACCTTATACTATAGCTAATAAGTTAAAAATATTATCTTATTAACCTATATATCGATAGTATATTTTATACTATAAAATTCTTGTTAAACCTATATAATCGGGTAGTAGAATCGCTTTTAAAAACGCTTTATAAAATAATATAAGGTATTAGAGGTAAGCTTTTAACGCTATTCGAAGTTTAGCTTAGCTATATACTATATAAAAATAACGCCTATAAGAAATAAAAGGTAAAATAGGTAAAGAGTATAGGCGTTATCTAATTCGTAAATATAAAGACATTCGTAGAAAAGGTTAATATTTATAAAAGTAACCTTTTTATCCTTATTAATAATAATACTTATATTATTTAGATTTAGAAAATCCGGATAAGAGGTATTAATATTATCTTTTTTAAGCCTTTTATTAATAGCTTCTTCGGAGGCCTTATCGATAGTTAGGTTAACTAAAAAGTCTTATCGATAATATTTAGGCTTTATAAAGTCTAACTTAGATTCGGAGTCGGAGTTATTAAAAGGTATAGACTATTAATAGTATTTACCCTATAGTATTTATTGGGAGATGGTAGCTTCTATAATAAAATAAGCGGGTCCCTTATCGATAATAATATACTTCTTAATAAAGGGCTATACCGAAGGGCGCTAGAATAGGGTCCAAGAAGGTTTATAATCTATAGGAAGGATTTCCTTAGAATTACTCTAATTATACGGTACTATAACTATACTTAAGATATTATCTAGCTCGTAGACTTCTACGTATAAATACTTAATTATTTAAAATTAAATCGTAGGTACTATATTTAAATAGTCCTTCCTCGTAGTTTTAATATAGAGTATATTAGTATAGGAGCCGGGATATATAACCTTAAGCTAGTAAATATTATAATAATAGGAGTCTATCTGGATTAAATCGTATATTATAAAAATATTTAGGACTTTTATAATAGGTTGGTTATTAAGTATTTTATAGAATTATAAGTACTAGTAAATAGTAAAGAGAAATTTAGGGTTATTCTAGAAGTATTTATACGTATACTCGAATTCTATAGTATTAATATTATTAAAGGTAAATCCGGACTTTTAATAAGAACCTAATACTTTTCCTATAAGCTCTAGTAATATAATTCTAACTAGGGCTCCTTCGTCTTTAGGGTCGTCTTCTACCCTTTTTATAGTATATAAACTAGGCTCCCTTACGCGAGTACTAGGCTTACTTATACGGGAGCTAGCGTAGGAAGTAGGTTCCCCTTTATCCTATACGGGTTCTTTCCCCTTTCCTATGGGGGCGGAGGTATCCTTAGCTATAATATATTTTATCTTAATAAGGCTTATTATCTTACTAAGTCTCCTTAATTAGTCTATTATACCTATAGAACCTAAGATATTATCTAGGTTCTTCGTAAATTAGATAGGCGGGGAATATAATAAATAGTCTATAGAGTCGTAAAAGTTCTATAGGTCTTAAGAGGATATAATACTACCGTTAAAGGGGGTTATATAATTTATCGTATATAGCTTTATAAGGACTAGCTTATAGGCTTATCTAATTATAAGGACTAGTATAAAACCTATTTAATTATAAGGATTAGTAAAAAGCCTATTTAATTATCCGATTAAAATAATTATAAAGTTATCGCTATAAGTAAAGTAGAATTACTATTATATAGTATACTTAGGGCTAGATTAAGATATTATAAGAGTAATAATTCTCCTCTATACTCTATATATAGAGAGTATACCCTAATAGGCGGTTATAAGCCCTATAACTAAGGGTAACTATATTATATAATCCTTCCCTTCCTAATACCTTTATATACTTATACGTATATTCTCCTATAGCCTCTATATATTCTAATAAATATATATTAACCCCTAAGTTATAAAATACGATATTAATTATAGCTAATAATACTAGGGTATTTTAGTAAAAGGAGATAGGTACCCCCGAGTATAGTATAGCTAAATACCTAGGGGTATAACTCCCTAGGGGACTAAAGTCCTATAGTATACGCGTAAAAGGGATTTTTATACTTAATAGTATAAATAGTAGACTTAACTTTCCTTATAGTTAATAGGAATAGAGAAAGTAAGTAGGCTAAGAATAAAAAGTAAAGAAAAGGATAAAAATATCTTAACTATTTAATTAAAGTTTAAGTAATATAAAAATATAGTCTAAAACGTTAAATTTATAGTAAAAAATATAAGGCGGGAAAAATATAGTTAATAGAGTTTTTAACCTAGAGTCTTCTTTAGGACTCGAGAACTTCGTAATAAATAACTTTAAGGATAATAATAAAACTAAGTTAAAGGGCTAAAACTTACTTAATTCTCTTTAATTAACTATAAGTTATATATAACTATATACCTAATAGTATAAGTCTTATTATAACTCTTAAGTCCTTTATCGCGATTATTACCCGATTATAAATAATAGTAATAGTTAAGGTAACCCGAATTATTTAATTAAAGGCGGTAGAGTTCTATAACTCCGTTATTAGCTAATCTAAGTATATATTAGCTTAGGTATTTACCTCCGCCGCTAAACTCCTCCCTAAACGCACGTTATAATAATAAAATAGAATTAACCCTCTAGAAAGGAAAAAAAATATAAGAGGAAAATAAAGAAAATAGAACTTAGATAATAACTTATAATAAGTATATAAAAAACCCTAAAATAGCGGAAAAGAAATAAGAAAAAAAAAGAAAAAAAAAAGAATTATAAATTTAAGTAGCGCTAAAAGTTACGCGGATTATTCCTTTTTATAACCTATTCTTCTCGGTCTAGCTATTTCGTTTCCTAGTAGTATTATACGGCGATTAAATAATTAATAACGTTAGTATAAATCTATAGCTATATTCTATAGCTTATAAGCCCTAGGGGCTATCGACTAATAAAAGTATATAAGGGTTTATTAATAGATATAAATTATCTTTCCCGAATTTTATTTTATATAAAGGCCCTGCTTATATAAGCTATAATAACTCCCGCGTTTTCTATATTTTATTTTAGGCCCTTAGAGTATAGGCTATATTCGTCTATTTATACTATATAGTATAAATAGCGAGTTACCCCTATAACTCGATAATTATAGACGTTTAGAATAACTAGCGGTTATCCGAGGGTATTAAGAGTTATAGCCTTATCCTCTAGTTCGTATTTAATAGGTAATTTAAGGCGGTTTTACTTTATTTACTTAGGAGTCGCCTCCCTAAAAACCTCCCTAAGAACGAGTTTAGGTTTCCTCTTTCTCTAATTAATTACTTCTAGCTTAGGCTAGTATTTTATTATTATTTTTCTCTAATATTTATTATAGCGGATTATAAAAGTCGGGGTTATAGGCTTCGGTTATAATAGGACTAGGGGGGAAGTATTAGCTATTTTCTTTACTAAGACTTAAGGCTATAATAGGGCTATAAAAAAGGTATTAGGGGTTATTTTCTTCGCCCCTTTATATATTAGCTATAACTAGGCTAAAGAGGGTAGTATATTAATTATTAAAGGCGGGTTAAATAAATTAGACGACTATAGGTTATTTATAATAGTATTAATAGAAGAGGGTTCTCGTAAAAGTATAGCTAGCTTTTAGGCCTTTTTAGTCGGAGCTTAGTTCTTTACTTTTATTATTTATTTCCTTAGCTTTAGCTTTAGTTTCGGCTAGAGGGTAAAGGACTTATTAGGGGATTTAACTTTAAACTCTTCCCTTATAATATCTATTTAATTACTAGGAGCTAGCTCTATAGTAGGTAATTAAAGGGGCTTTAATTACTCGATATTAAAGATTTTATTATAAAAAAACTTATAAAACTCTAAGTCGAGATTATTATTATCCTTTACTCCTTTAGTAGTATTTTCGTTATTCTCCTCCTTAGTATTATCTTTAGTATTAAATAGAGTAGTTAGTATAATAGCCTACTAATCGGGTAGTACTACTTCGATAATCTTAACCCTATAAAACGTTAGAACTATAAGTATAATAATACGGTCCTTAGGGGTAATCTAATAGTAGGGTAGGATATAGGTAGGGTAAAGCCCTTCTAGTATAATAAGTCTATTTATAGCTTTAATTAAAAGGTTAAAATTAGCCTAGCCCCTTAAAAGCTAATTATATTTAATAGTCGGAGTATTAAAATCGAAGAACCCCTAAATACTAATTTTATTATTAGCTATAGTATAAAGGCTATTAATTATTCTAGCTAAAAGTTTATTATAGGCTTTTAAGCCGTTTTTTTTAAGCTAGATTAGCTAATCCCTAAGTAATAATTTTTTATCGGGCGGAGCTATAGCCCCGCTAAACTATTTCGCTAGTATAATAGTAAGCTTTAGGTTAATAATAATATTAGCGATACTAAGGCCTATATAGCCGTAAATCTAGTATTAGAGTATAATAAGGGCTAAATAACTATACTCCTAGCTATAGTTTTACCTTATTAAGGGTACTACTACGTATAATATTATTCTAATCGTCTAGTATTTTTATAGTATATTCTACTAGGCTATAATAGTCCTTTTTACCCGGGAAATACGCTTATTAACCCCCGCGTCGAAGACGTATAGTATTCTAAACTTCTAGTCCTAAAGAAAAAAGCCCTAATAGTACCTATTAGGGAATTTAGGAGAATAGAAGTTAATAATACCCCCTAAAAACCTCGACCCGGTAGCGTTTTTCTAAAATAAAAAACTAGGCTCGTCGAATTAAACCTCTTTCTTATATAGAATATTTATCTTATCTCCTATATCCGAGTCTTTATTCGAGTAAATAGCGAAAGGATATTTAAAAATATAGGTAAGGGGCTCTATATCTCGACCGATAATTTATAGTAGGCTTACTAATTTAAAATTAATAGCCTATTTATTACTATTAGCCTATATAATAAATTTAGCTATATTATTTATATAGGAGTACTAGTCTTTAATATTATCGAAATACTTAATACCTACGATAATAGCTAAGATATTATACGTTTCGATATCGATTAATTAATCCTATAGGATACTAATATCTTTTTATAGCTATACGGTCCTACTAATATACTAAGGGGGCTATTTAGCCTATAGGCTTTTAAAAAGTCTTTCGCTATATACTAGGTAGGTTAACTCGATTAATTTAGCTTATTCCCTAAAGAATATAAGGAGGATTTTACTCTTCTTTATAACTAGCGAGAAGAAAACTATATTATTAATAATAATAGCTTTTATAAGCCTAAGAGTATCCTCGAGCCGAGTACCTAAAAGAGGCGTTTTTATTATTATTATTAGAGCTATTTATAAGGAGGATAATTAAGTAGTTCTTATAGGTAGGAGAGTAGGAAAAGAGGTAGGCTATTAGCAGGTTATTATAAACGCGTAGGTAATACGGTTATTATAAAAATAACGCGTTCGGTAAAGGAGGAGATTATAAGGTATAGGGTAGTTACTAAGCTAGGATACTTAAGGCGCGTTTACTATTTATTATAAGGTCCTATAGCTTTACCTATTACCCCTTTTTCCTTCTTAGGCCTTTTATAAAGTAATCTTAATTTATAATAACCCCTATAATAACCTCTTTAACCTATTAGTTATTAATAAGCTAAGATAATAGAATTAAAAGGCAGCGAGGATAAAAATAACCCTAGCTTTCCTAGTATAATATACTACGTAGGAGAGAGGGTACTATTAAAGGAGGTAAATACCCTTTTATTATTAGCCTAGTATAGTTATATAGCCCTAAAGCTCTAGCTAATAATAGAGTATTTCTTAATAAGGTACTATTTAATTAATTATATTATAAATATTATTAACTCCGGGGAAGTTTTACTCGTACCTCGAGTTTTAGTATAAAGGGGGGGCTAATATCGGCTATATAAGTATTCCGATCTATATAAAGGTAGCTTTCTAGGAGGTAGTTCTATCTAAAGCTCCGGCTATAGTAAAAGCTAAGATCGGTAAATATTCCCTTCTAGAGTTCTACCTCTACCGATTCCTTTATACCGCCGAACGTCGAAAATTAGCTAATTTTCTAGTTTTAGCCCGTATAACGTATATTCTAACCGAATAAGCGTATCTATAAAAATACTTTATAAACTAATTAATTAAAAGTTTAAGGCTAGAATACTATAAAGCGTTTTTAATAATAATATTCGGTTAATATAATCCACGGATATATAATTATTATATTTAGTCCTAGTTAATAATAATAACGTATTATCGAAAGTATATCCTAACGCCTTTTTATAAGTATATTTCTATAGAAAGGGTTACTAGTTTCTCTTATACTAATTATATTTAGGGTAGGGTAAAGGCTATAACTTATAATTAGCGAAAAGTCCTAGGATACGCTAAGAATAATAAAGGGGGTAAACTATTATAAATAAAAGGATACTTTACCGGAGGATTAAATACTTCCGAGCTATTTATAGCGTATAAGGATTATATAGATATCCGCTTTACGCTTTATATTATAAAAAACCTCTTAAACCTATTCCTAGATAATAGTCTTTAGCTAGGAGATTTAAATAGCTAGGTAAATATAAAAGAGCGAGTCGAAAAGCGTTAAGTAATTATAGGATTAGAATAAACGAAAAAGGGTAAATAAAATAAGTAGAAGAATAAGAAAAATAAGAAATAAAGGGAATCTATAGGATAATAAAAAGAAAAAATAAAAGGAGATTAGGAGTAGAAGGGGAGACGTAATATAGCCCTAATATAGAGTACCTTCTAAGTATTAAAGATTTAAGGAATCTATACTTTAAGTATTATTTATAACCGTAAGTTCGTAGAGGTAAGGCTATCCCTAATAATAGAATTATCGACTTTAATCGGCTATAGAAATTAATAGTTTTTTAAAACTATTTAATTATTATCCTTTAGGTTAAATATAAATATAATTAGGCTTAGGTTATTAAGGGCGTTTTTAGGGCTAGCCTTTATAATTAAGGGGAAGTAGTCTATAAAAAGCTAATTATTAAATAATAAAGTCTACTATCTAGTCTTATCTTTTTAGAACTTTTTAATATAATCTCTAAAAACGGTTCTATCGAGGGGGATATTATCTAGCGTTTTTAAGTAATAACTACTAGTAATATTAGATTATAAAACTACCCTATAAAGGCTATTCTACCTTATTTTTAGCTTAATAACTCGGCTAAGGTTTATAGCTCTTCGGATATTATAGTAAAGGATAAGGTTACTAGGCTTAAGGTCCTCCGTTTATATACGATATTTATTATTTTAATTAGTACGAGTAGCGAGTTTAGCCCGGTAAGCCTTAACTCTTCGCTTAGCTTCCTTAATATCCTTAGACTTCCTCCCTAGTACCCTAATACGGGCTTTAAGAAGATTAATTAGTTTATATATAGTATCCTAGTTAATTAATCTCTAGGTAGGGAATTCGACTTCTAGAGGAAGGACCGGGTCCTAGCCGAATATAAGGTAAAAGGCTAATATCCTATAGGAATTCTTAATAGCTATCCTATTTACTAAGGTCGTTTACGGGAGGTATTTAACCTATTTTCCTAACTCCTTCGCGAACTTTACTAAAGCTCCTATAATAGATTAGTACCTAACCTCGACTATAGTATTAGCCTTTAGGTTATAGCGCGAGATAAGGATTATTTTAACTCTAAAGTCCTTAAGTATAGTATAAAAGGATGACTTAACTTCTAGTCCGCCGTTAATTACGGCTCTTAGTAGGATACTAAACCTATAGATAATAAAGACGATAAATTTTATTATAGCGGATATCGTTAAATCCTTCGTCGGAGTAACTTCTAATTAACCTATAAGGTTATCCCGTACTTTTAAAAAGTACTTATAACTATAATCGGATAGTATATACTACGTATTAAAATATATTTTCTCGAAGGGTTACCCTAGTATTATAGGGATAAAAAGCTCGTAAGGCTATTAGGGATCGAATAATTAATAGGTTAGATAAATAAATACTATAGCGCTTATATAGTTCTATATAATAGGCTATTAATAGTATTCCTTAATATAATAAAGTTAGGGAGAGTACTAACTTGTATAATATTAATTAAGCTATTTAGATAAAAGATATACTAATAACGTATAATAGGTTATTAATATTACTACTCTCTACGCTTATTAAGGGTCGGCGACTAGTCGGGCTAAGCCCCGCGCCTTACTATATTATAACTCTATTATAACTATCTCCCCCTCTCCCCTCCTCCCGTAGGGAGGGGGTATAGAATACAGCTACTACTAATAAGCGTATACCCCTAGCCGGATAACCTGGCTATAAGCGCCCAACCGTATTCTAGCTAAAGGGGGATACCTAGAGGCGCGGTTCGAACACCCGACTATTATACGTTATAATTATAATAAAGTCAGGGAGAGTACTAACTTAAACAATGTTAATTAAGCTACTAAGGGACAAAAGATACACTAATAACGTATAATAGGTTATCGTTACTACTACTCTCTACGCTTATTAAGGATACAACGCCGCCGGGCTAAGCCCTGCGCCTCGCTATACGTTAGTAACTCTATTATAACTATCTCCCCTCTTCCTATAGGGAGGGTATTCAGCTACTACGACAAGCGTATACCCCTAGCCGGATAACCTGGCTATGAGCGCCCGACCGTATTCTAGCCAAAGGGGGATACCCAAAGGCGCGGTTCGAACACCCGACTATTATACGTTATAATTATAATAAAGTCAGGGAGAGTACTAACTTATACAATATTAATTAAGCCATTTAGACAAAAGATACACTAATAATATACGACAGGTCGTTGTTACTACTACTCTCCACGCTTATTAAGGACACGACGCCGCTAGTTATAAAGGACTTTAAGGAGGAGGACTTCTAAGGAGAGAGATAGCGACTTTAGAGACTCAAGAGAGAAAGGTATATTAGGGTAAGTCTTAGAGTAAAGCTAATTCTTAAGGAATTAGAAAAAAGATAGCGAAAAGCCTACGAGATATACCTAAGACTTAAGTAATATAATCCTATAGGATAAAGGATTTCTATAGGATTAAGGATATCTCTCTAAAAGATAATATTTATCCCTCGAAAAATAATATTCTCTAAGAAATATTCTCCTTTTAACCTTAGTATTATAATCCTATCGTATAGGAGTTATAAATAAAATATAGGTATTATATAAGTATAATCCCTTATACCTAAGGTTAAGAGTCTTATAACTTTATTATAATTATCCTTTCTCTTTTTTTAGTATATATAGCGTATAAAAATATAGGTATTATAAAGAAATTAATAATCTATAGTAGGATTAGGAGAAAATTAGATAATATAATATTATAGAAAAATATCTAAGTAATAAAAGTAGGGTAATACGCTAATATATATATATAACTTTATAGGGTATTTATTTACTCCTTAGTAATTTATTTAAAATACTAACTTATTAATAATAGCGCTTAATAATATAGCTTTATATAAGAAGGCGATTTATAGTACTTACGAGTATTTTAATAGTAAGGGGAATTCCCTAGGCTTTAGAGTATTTAATAACGATATTCTATACTAAGGCAGGGAGACCCCGCTATTAACGCCCCTTAAAGCACTATAGAGCTCTAAAAAGAATAAAGAATCTTTACGTTTATTCCGTACGATAGTTAACGTATTATTAGAAAATCGCTCTAGAAAGAAATCTAAACGAGAAAAACGTATCTTAAGTAATAAGTTTATATAGGAAAATAATACTAGAGATAATATTTTTTAGCCGCCGATTAAGGCGGAGATATTACCCTTAATCTACGAGGAGCCTACTAATACGGAGAATACTATACGTTTATAGGAAACGTAAATAGGTAAATAACTCGTAATAGAATTATTAGAGAAATATTACTAAGTATATCCTAGAGAAAATAATATTATCGGTAATTATAATAATTTAACCTATAATTATATCTTAAGAGGCTTTAAAGGTAGGGAATCCTAAGTATAATAAGAAAGTACTTAAGAAGTAGATTAAAGAATACGTAAAGGCCTATATAGCTAAGAATAAGACGAAAGCGCGTTATTACCGCTATACGGAGTATATTTAGGATTTTATTTCGTATAATACTTAGTAGGTTCCTAATCTTTATTCGAAGAAGGGTTAAATAAAGTATTTATTATAAGTTTATTACTAGGCTTTTAAAAAAGACGAATAAAAGTATTAAGACTAAGAGGATATAGAATAATTAAAGGCGGCTAGTATAGCCTCTAAAAATAAGGTAAATCGCGAGGAGAATAATACTATATTACTAGTATATTTATTAATTTAAGCCTATACTATAAAGGCTATTAAGCCTAAGACTATTAATAAAAAGGTAGATAAAGTTAAACTATAACCTAGTCTTAATCCTTTCTTAATTACTAGAGTCCTTAAACGAATATTAAAAAGTATAAATATTCTATATTATAATAAAGAGTACTATTAATACCGATTTAAGTATATACTCTATAAGATTATTATTTTTAATAAGAAATTTAGGCTTAAAAATACTAAAGTTATAAAAGGATTTATATAGTATTATAAAAACGGCTTTAAAATATTTTAAACTAAAAAGGATAAAAAAGTAATTTTAAAAAAGGCTAGTATATATAAGGCTAAAAAGACTAAATAGGATTAAATTATTATTATATTACGCTAGTCTCTATCTCTTCTCCCTAGTATTATAAAAATAACTATAGAAGGATTTATTAATAATATTATAAAGGGAGGAAAGGAGATAGTAAAGGCTAAGGATAACGACGAGACTATACCCTAGGACGAAGAAAATAATAAGGGGGGGGGTAATACCCCTTAGCGGAATTCGAATTAAAAAATACGCCTAGTAATAGCGAAAGTATACTAAGTCGAGTATATTTAATAGTCAAAGAAAGTAGCTTAACCCGCTTATACCTTATTAATTCGATAAATATATAAATAGTATACTTACTATTTTTAAACTATAGTAAAAGATTTTACTATTTTAATAATTAAATTAACGGAAGTTTTTACTATCGAGTATTATTATAACGAGGTTAAGTCTACGAAGTACGATTAATATTATACGAGGAAGAACTTATATAAATAAGTCCTAGCTTTTATACTAGGTAATTATAATAATTTAGTATTCGTTTTAGATTTCCTTAGGAGTATAATAGACGAAAAGTATAACCTTAATAAGGACGCCGGTAATAATAAAGGAGAAGATATCTTTTCGCTAAAAAGTTATAAGAAAATTATTAAAATAGCCTAGTATTTAGCTAAGGTATTTTCCTCTTTATTTTCCGCGTATACTAGGGAATATCGCCTTATAAACGCCTTAAAAAATACCGAATAATAGCGTTTAGTATATTATATTCTAGTATAATAAAGGCGCGAATAACTAAGCTAGAAGTTAGTAATAGTCGGTACTCTAATCGTACTAGTATTATAGGTAAAGTATAAGGTATAAGTATAAGAGTTCCGCCGCCTACTTCGCCTAGTACTTAGCGATAAAGGGTATTATTAATAGAATACGGCTAAGAATTTAGCTATTACTTTATTCGAGCGAGAAGCTAGGGCTATTAGTTCGTATTTAAAAATATAGCGCGAAGAGATTATAGTATAGGTTTAAAAGCGTATTAATACTAATACTTAGGACTTAAATATAGTTAAGGTAGATAAAATACCCCGTATTATAAAGTATAGTCGAATAAGTCTTAAAATAACTAAAAAACCTATAAAGAAAGCTAAGAATACGATTATAGATAATAATACTATAGATTTAGCCGAAGAAGATAAGGCTATTAAGTCGCCTATTACCGAATAAATACGAAAATATATATAATATAAAGAGTAAATAGATAACTAGGTAGAACTAAAATATAATTAAGTCTTATACTTTTTACGCGATTTCTACGACTTAAGGAAATAGTTAATAAGACGAAAGGTATTTACTATACTATCCTCGTTAACCTATTAATTATATTCGGAGGGCTATCCCTTCTATTTAACTAAGAAAATTACCTTACTATTTATAGTCTTTTTTCCTTATACTTCCTTAACTTCCTATTCCCTTTTTTTATTATCGAAATCCGGTATTAGTAAAGACTTAGAATTATTAGTAATAGGTCGAAAAACCTACGGTTTAAGTAAGGAAATATAGAAAATATTATAAAAATAAGAGTATTTTTTAAGTAAGGCTAGTTTATACGCCTAAAATCCGATTTTTTTAAGAATACGGAATAGACTAATAAAACGAGGTAAAAGCTTTTTTTTCTCGCCTTTAAATATAATATTTTTAATTAAGAGGCTAACTAAGTCGTTAATTTTTAAGACTAGTAGTTAATAATAAAGATTATAGTACTTCGTTTACGATTCGGTAGCTTTACGCTAATAATCTTCTAATCGCTAGCGTAAATCGGCTAGTCTTTAAACCCGAGTAAAGGCCTTAGGGGTAAAAGTCGAATCTTAGTCGATAAAAACATAGAAGTCTAATTAATAGCTAAAAAGAGTATAATAGGGTAAAAACCTAGTTATAGTATATTTTATATTATTTATAATAAACTATATAATAGGTAATAGTTTTAGCTAATAAATACGCTTATCGTAAATAAAATAACGAAGGTAGTATATAATTACCTAATTTATCCTCTCTATTTAACTATTAGTCTAAGGATAAAACGCTATCGAAAGGCGCTATTTAATCTTCGAAAGAAAATATAACTCGGACTAGAAATAACTAGTAAATAAGCTACCCCTATCGGATATAATACCTTAGGGAGGACTAAAACGAAGCTCTACCTCGCGGTAAAAGAGTTTAGTAAGGTCCCCTATTATAATTATATCTAATACTAGGAGTATTAGGGCGAACTTAGTATATTAATTAACGATTACTAAAATATTATTAACTTATTAATCCTATTATATAGTTTCTAGGAGGCTTATTATAAAATCTATAAAGATCTTAGCCTATAGTCGTAATAGAATAAGTAATAAATCAAGAGTTCTATATAGATAATACCTTCGGGGAGTAACCCCTTAGTAAATTAAATAGGATTAAATATATTTCTTAACGTCCTTATATATCGATTCTTAGTAAAAGAAATATACTAAAAGGTCCTAAGTATAATCTATACTAAAGTATCCGGTAAGAGGATTATTATAGTATAGTTAGAGGAGTTCTTAATATAGAGTTAGCTTAAAAGGTATTATAATTCTTTCCTTCTAACGTATAAGGCTATAGGTATTAATAATCTATAGACCTAAGACTCCTTTTCGAGTCGAGTCTTATTCGGTTACCCTTCTACGTTAAAAGTATTAGTTTTTAGCCTAACTTTTTTAAAGTAATTTAAGTAAGGCGGTAGAAATATTACTATTAAATAGGTTCTCTTAAATAATAGCTTTCTTAACGACTAGGCGAGAAATACGTTATAATAACCCTAGTTATTATTAAGTATAATAAGTAAAGTAAATTACCGAGTTTCCCTAAATATATAATAAATAAAGAGAAATATAATAAGAAGGTATAGTCGAATAGACTACCTTAATATAAATTAGAATTAATATTAATAGTATAAGTTATATTTTATTATAAATAGCCGCGAGACCTTATTCTTTCGTTATCGAATCGCCTTTATATTATAGCTTTCGTAATAGGGTATTTACCGGGTTGTTTTTCCCCGGTTAATAAAGAATATAAAAATCGTAGGGTAAAAGGTAGGTAACCTATCTTTATTAGCGATAATTTAGCTCGGTTTATTATATAATTAAATATAGGTTTAAGTAATCCGAAATAACTTTAATAGGAAAAGTAAATCCCTCGATATAGTATTACTAATATTTAAACGACTTTATAATAATAAAGAACTCCTTTTCTAAAACTATATAGTTAATTTTAGGACTATTAAACTTCTACGACTAGTAAGCGATAATTAAATACTAGTTATTATTTACCTTTTAAGAAAGAATACCTAATATTACGAAATCGGACGTATTAGTCTCGATTCGCGTTTATCTTTATAGGTTAAAATAAACAAAAAGGGGAGCTTTTACGAATACTCCTTTTAATTCCTTAAAGGTATTTCTTTATACGGTATCGAGGTTATATACCCTAGGTTTTTTTCCTTTTTCGCTCCCTTTTAGTATATTCGTAAGGGGGGCTATAATACCCGAATAACGAGGGATAAAACGATAATAATAGTTATAAAATCCTAGGAAGATTTAAAGGTTATAAAAAGATTTTAGTACTTACTAATTGGATATAGCTTATATACGCCGAGGATTTATCGAAACGCTATCGATTAATACGATATACCCTAGAAATTCGATAAAGGTCTAATAAAATATATATTTAGAAAGATTAGTATAGAGATTAGCCTTACGAAGTTTTTAGAGAATTTTATAGAAATAATAATAATAATCCTTAAGGGATTTAGAAAAGATAAGAATATCGTTTAAATAGACGATATAAATAGTATTAATATAGTTTCTAAAGGCGCGATTAATATATCCTTAAAATATAGCTAGCGTATTAGTTAAGCCGAAAGGTATAATTAAGTATTTAAAATAACTATAATAAGAGCGAAAAATAGTCTTCTACTTATTACTAGGCTTAATATAAATACGGTAGTATATATAATAGAGGTTAATCTTTAAAAAAATAACTAATTTATAAATATAGTCTATAATCTCCGAAATTAATAGGAATAAGTACTAGTTCTTAATCGTAACTTTATTAAGTCTATAATAGTTAACGTAAAGTCGAAGTTTATTATCCTTTTTAGGGATAAAAAAGATTAGAGCGCCTTTAGGGCTAATTAACTCTTAAATCTACCCCTTTTAAAGTAAGTCTTCGATATATTCCTTAAGGACTTAAAACTCTAGTTATAAAAAAGGGTAAATTAATCCCTAAGGAGGAATAGTATTAGGCTATAAATCGATTACGTAAACGGCTTTTTTCTTATTAAGAAGGATAGCCGCTCTCGTTTTAGAAAAAACGTCTTTAAATCCTCTAAGTAATATTAGTAGTTTAATAGTATTTATAAAGGGAGGCTTAACGTTTTCTTTATTAGTAAATACTAATAGTATAGGATTTACTATAATACGGAAACCGTAAATAGTATTCTTAGCTTCCTTAATAAAATCCGAAGCGGAGAGTAATTTAGTAGTAACTTTCGTAGCTTTAAACTACTAAGAATAAGAATCGGGGGATAAATAAATATAATATTCGCGAAAAGTAGGTATACTTAAGGTAATTAGGTAAGAATCTTAAAATTAGTTTAGGATTCTAATATAGTATTAAGTAATAGTCTTTTTAATACTATAATTATTATAAAACGATATATTAACTATTTAGAGGCCGTCTATTATTATATAACTATTAATACTAGTAATAAAAGGTACTAAACTATCCTCGAGAGTAGGTAAGTTATTAGCTAATATAAGGCCGTATTATCGAGTAAAAGTAGAATCGATAAAATTAACTTTACTATAAGTATTAAGATCTATAGTCGTTTTAATAGTATTTTAATTCGTATAAACTATAATAAAAATAGAAAAGGTCCTCTTTATTAGTAATATTAAGGGTAGGACTTTTATTCTAATATTTACTCGTTTTTTAGTTCCTTTAGACCGTCTTATATTTTAGTATACTTTAAACGGGCGGCTTTAAGCTTATTTAAGTACTTTAAAAAATAGGTATTTTCTTTATAGCTAATTTTTTTATAATAATTATACTTTAGTAGTAGTCCTTTATTAGGCTTATTAAAGCTTATAGGCTTATATTATAACTAGGAGTTAATATAGCGATTTATTCTTTAATCGCGTTATTATTAAGAATTATTTCGGTAATCTAGTCTATAGCCCTAATAAGAACTATCCTTATTAAATCGAGGCTATTTTAATACCGTATTATTAGATTATTAGGCTAGTTTCGCGGATCCCGAATCCTAGATTTATTAAGCTAGAGTTATAATACTTTAATAATTATAAGTATTTAGCTACGATTACTCTAAGATCTTCGTACGAATATATAGGAAAAGTCGTACGAAAAATAAGAAGGCTATCTCCTTCTCTAGTCGATAGTTAAAGTACTATTTAAGGGATTCTAGGTAAATATAGAAGTTATATAGTATTTATCCTTTTTTTTAATAGGCTTTTTAATATATAATAGCTATTTATATAATACGATTAGTAGGATCCTATAATAGGTTAAAAGACTATAATTTAAATAATAGTTAATTATTAAAGAGTTAGGATTATTCGTCTAATAGTTATCTATATTTATATAATCTCTAATAAGTCCGAAGATTAGAGTATATATAATCTAGCGCCTTTAGGATTTTATTACTATCCTTTTTATATTTATAGGGGGTAGCTAGGAAAATATCCTCTAGGTTTTTAAACTAGTCCTAGTATTTACGAGTAATAGGGTATTTTTCGAGTTTACTAATATTAAAGAGTTTAATATCCTATACTTAACTCGAGTCTAAGGAAGGAAAGTATTATTATCGTTTCGCGAGTAAAAATAAGGTATTTATAAATTACCTTTTTAACTACTAAATCCGGTTAAGTAATTACTAGACTATTAACTAATTAGGATTAATAATAAGAGGTTAAAACTAAGGAAGTACTAAAGTAGAGGGTATTAGGCGAAAATAAGGTACTTCGGAGCCCGGGGGAGGAGAAAGATATAAATTCTCGGGTTCGGAGTCCGAGAATTCCTTAATATACTTATTATCCGGAATATTAAAGGTAAGAGTACTACTAGTATACTAAATAATAGAACGAAGGATACGAAATATCTTCGTAAAAAGGTTAAGATAAAATTAAAAGTAAAAAGGGTAAAGAGTTTCCGAAATAGGTATTTCTTTTATAAAGAATTAGAGTTATAAAGGACTTTAAAGAAAAGGACTTCTAAGGAGAAAGATAATAATTTTAAAGACTTAAAAAAGAAAGGTATATTAGGGTAAGTCTTAGAGTAAAGCTAATTCTTAAGGAATTAGAAAAAAGGTAGCGAAGAGCCTACGAGATATACCTAAGACTTAAGTAATATAATCCTATAGGATAAAGGATCTTTATAGGATTAAGGATATCTCTCTAAGAAATAATATTTATCCCTTAAGAGATAATATTCTCTAAGAGATATTCTCCTCTTAACCTTAGTATTATAATCCTATTATATAGGAGTCGTAAGTAAGATATAAGTATTATATAAGTATAATCCCTTATACCTAAGGTTAAGAGTCTTATAACTTTATTATACTTAATAAGGTTATATATTACTTATTACCCTTTATAACCTATTTAGTTATAAAACTTTATTATAATCGCTTATTATTAGTTATAATTATTAATTACTAGTCTTAAAAACTACTTATTATAGGTAGGATATTTTTATAATTAATCGTTTACTATTATATAGGATAAAGCCTTATTTTTAAACTTTCGGAATACCTAGGCCTTTATCCCTTCTAGGCACTCTATCCTCCCTAGGAAAATAGTAATTTAGGAATAAACGTCGGAAAGTACTTAATTAGATAATAGTATTAAGATAGTATTTAAGTAGAGATTAACGAAGTCTTTAGAATCTCCCTCCTTTTCTCGTTCTAAGAGGTCGGTTTTTATAATTAGCTTTCGTAATAGAGCGTTAGCTATTAGATTCTTATCTCCTAGGATATAGTAAATAGTAAAGTCGAATAAAAAAATATAACTAACCTACCGGGTTATTATTATACCTAGGATATCCTTTAGGGAGCCTTTAAATTAATCTACTAGGACCTAAGCGTTAGTCTTAAGGTAAAAATAAACCCTATAAATATATAATCGTAAGTATCGTATAGTATAAAGTACTGCCTTATATTCTCTTTTTATTATATCGTACTTAGCCTTTATAAGGCTTTAAATACTATTCTTAAACCTAACTATTTATTAAATACCCTTAACCTTCTATAGTAGTACTATACCCTATCTAGTAAGGCTAGTATTAATTATAAGGATAATCTCTCTATACCTAAGGCTAAGATTAAGAGGTATTAAAAATATTAGATTTAGAAGCAGCGCTTTAAGGTCTTCTATAGCCTTCGTATACTCGTTTATCTATATAAAAGGAGTATCCTTCTTAAGTAAGGCTATTAGGGGTTTTACGATCTAGGCGAAACGCGGTATCTAGATATAATAAAACCCTATAAGCCCTAGAAAATAGCGGACTTAATAGACCGAATTATATAATACCTAGGACTTAAGTTTATCGACTTTATAATCGACTAGCTTATAGCCGTATATATTAACTATAAAGCCTACGAGCTTTATTAACTCCTTATACTATTATAATTTAACCCTAGCTACTATATAACCCATAAGCTCGATATTAACTAGTACCCGGTCGATATTAATAAGGTACTCAAAAATAAAGTAGCGGATCCTAGGCTTAATTTCCGTATTATTATAAGTCGTTTTAGGCCCCTAAACGGGTATATTATCGATAAAAATATTATAGACTTTAAGGATTAGGTTAAAGAGTATTTATTATATTACCCTTATAAACTAGCCGATTAAATTAATAGCCCCTATTAATATAGTATACTACTAAAAAAGTCTAATTAGTATAATAAAGGTTATATAATCCTTACTTTTAGGGTTAAGAGGTATTTAATTATATTTAGAGAAAAGGTTTAAAAGGGTTAGGATTTTCAAGGTAGCGAATTATTCGCTAAATTTATCCGTATAAGGTAGTAGATTCGCGTCTTTAACCGTATAATTATTTAATATTATAATAGAGTTAATAAGCCTAATTCCTCTATCCTTCTTTAATATAATTATATAATAATTACGATATAATACGTAGTTAGGCTTAAGGACCCTAAACTAAACCCGATTTTTTAATAGGGCTATAACTTACGAAAGTATAGCCCGAGGAATATTAACTAGCTTAGCTTACTATACTTTATACTTAATAACCTTTAAATATACTAAAGGGGCTATTAATAGATCTACTTTACTTTACTTATTATAATCCTATACTAAAGCTTATTCCCGATTAAAAAGAATAGCCTTAAGTAGGGACTATTCCTCGTTAATAAGTATAATAATCGTTTAGTTATAGATTCCTTAGAGCCGTTTAGGAGTTAGCCTACTTCCTCGAGCTAGGGTTATAAACCTCCTAGTAATATTATTCGCGAATAGGCCTTACTTAATTAATTAATTTTTAACTTAGTCCTATTTTTTCTCCTTCTAGGAAAAGTCTTTAATAGGTATAAACCTATTTAGTATAATATCGTTTTAGGGGATTTTCTTAATAGCCTTTTATTTATATATTATATTAATTAAAGGGACTATTTAGCGGTAGAACGAAGACTCTTTATAAACCTTTTAATAGATAATCCTTTATATATATTAGGCGTTAGCTCTTATATACGGGTCTCCGTTTATTACGAGGAAATATAGGACTTCGGAAAGCGTATTTATTATTAGTAGTAAGATAGCCGCCGTCTTCCTCCCCTCGTCGGCTAGGATAGGGGGCTTAATAGGTAAAAAGCTTAGCGATATAATACTATACCTAATACTACCCTAGAATATTAAAGCGTTAATAGAAATGCTATTAAGAAAATAGGGTATTTATTATCCTATTATAATAGTCTAGCTATAGGGGTAATAATCCTAGTAAACCTAAAAATATAATAAGTATAAAGATTTCTAAAGCTAGTCTAATAATTAAATATTAAGCGGGTTAAACGAATAAATAGTATCCCTAGAATAAAGGGAACGAGGACGTTATTATAGTAGACGAAGATACGGATTAGGATATAAACGGTACTAATAAAGATAATCGTATTTATAACTACTATAAGTTATATTTGCTTTTTATTAAAGCTTATAGTATTAATAATAATAGAATAATAGTCTAAGTAAAGTTAGCGAGCTATACTAGCGGTAATAATATTAGTCTTAATACTAGTATTAATTAAGGCTAATAAAATAAGGGCCTAAAGATTATTAATATAGACCTATATCTATAGGAGGTCCTATATTATCTTAGGAGTATCGAAAGAAAACGTAGTCGGTAGTATTTAGGGAGTCTTTAGGTCCCTCTTAAGCTAGGCTATAGGGGGTAATATAGGCTCTAGTAGGATAAAAATTTCGGAGGAAGCTTTATTATTTAATAGTTTATTAGGGATTATAGGAGGCGCCTTAAGTCGATAATTAACTAGTCTAACTATAGGAGGGGAAAGTTAGATTAGGTTAATACTTAAACTATACTAAATTTTAGTAAAGAACCCTAAAGGGTTATCCTTAGGGGATAAATTAATAGGTAAGGCTAATTAGACTAAATTCGTACTAGCTAAAGAGGGTTATTACTAAATAAAAACTTCGTATAATTTAAAGGATTCGGTATTAATCCCCTTAGCCTTATTAATAAGAATTTAAACGACCTTATTACTTAATTCGGGGTTTATAATAATAAGGTTAACTAAGGCGACTAAGACCTTTTTTATAATAATATCGTTTATTAAGAGATTTATAACTCTATCCTTACGTATCTCCGGCTTTATCTAGCGTCGAAGATTTATAATAGTAAGGAGAGCTTCCCTTTAGAGTTTCTACTATTTAATAATAGCTACTTTCTACTAGGAGACTTCCTAAGTAGCCTACTCGGGCAAGAGACCTCCCGTAGACTATAATATAGCCGAGGGTAATAGTATTTAAGGAATAATACTATTATTATCGTCTATAATATCCTCGACTCGTAGGCGCTTTAATTCGTACGTATTAACCGTAATCTAAACGGGGTTAATAAGGATTATTTAATTATTAGGAGTCTAGTCTTTATTAATTATAATAATTAATATAATTACTAAAGGGATATCGTCCTTAGGCTTTAGGAAGGTTTATCGAGTTATATTATTATAATCGATAAAGCTAGTTATAATCTTTTATTCTTTCTTAGTCGAGGCCTAGTTATAGGTATTAATTACTATATTTTTAACCTTTAGGAGAAGATAAAAGACGAAGGATTCGGCCTAGTTCTTAACCTAGTAAATAAGGAGTCGCCTAATATAGCTATTAGCGCTAATAAACTTATAGCTAAGGCTAGGGGGTACTATATAAAATAAAGCCTATAATCCTATAAAGATTTTCCTAGTCCCTAGGTTATAATAAAAGAATCCTAAGTCCTTATTATAAGTAGCTAAAGAGTACGTATTAGTATAGTAAGTTAGTTTATTATAGTAGTAGTACCTATAGCCCTTCTTACCGGCGATTATATTAATAGCGATATCCCTATTTCCGAGGTCCGAGAAGTCGTCCTAGAACCCGATATTAACTATAATAAACGGCCTATTACTATATATTATTACGCCTTAATTATAGTCTCTACTAATAAGGCTATAAATATTTTCCTATAAGTTAGCTATATTAATAGAAAGAGAACTTATTTATTATACTAATTTATTAACCTTGGATAGGACTAGGTCTAGTCCCTAACCCTAAGCTCGTTTATTAGCCTTCTAAAAGGTATATTAATAGATATATTTAGCTATAGTACCCTGCTTTTCCTTAGGAAAGAATCGTATAGCTTCTTCCTAGCCCTACCGAAGCTTTTAATTATAAAAGTCCAAAGTAAGCTATCTGTAAGAATCCTCTAAGTAAGGCTTTAGATAGTAAATAACCTTATTAATAGCCTCTTTATAGACTAAGTCTAAAAAAGCGCTAATTAATATATTAGCCTTAGCTATAATTCCTATACGTACCTTTCGAAATAAAGTATTATAGATATTATTAGACTCCGTTTTAATTAGCTTATAATTATTATTATATTTCTTTTTATAAAGGTAATTATAGGTTTAAATCTAATTAAAGACTTACTTAAAGCTAGAAGGTTATTTAGTATTATAGTTTTAGATCCTTTCGTTTAGAGTATCCTTTTATACTAAATCTAATATACTATAGTACTTAAGTAAAGCTATTTTAACGATCTTCTAGGGTTAATCCTCGATAAGGATTCGAATATTTATAACCTCCTTTTCTTTAATATATTCCTTAAGCTACTCGATTATCGATTCTTTATTAATAACTATATTTTTTATCTTTTATTTAAAGCGGACGATAAACTTAATTATATTCCTTCCCCCGAATTTAATTATAGGGGGTAAGGTAGGTTAAATATTAATAACCTAAGTTCGGGCTATAGGATTTTTAATAGAGTTAGTAAAACGATAAACCCTATTATCCTAATTAGCCTTAGTAGTATAATTAAGTAGTTTTCTAAATATAATAAATAAAGTAAGCGTATAAGCTCTAAAAGGTAAAGGTAAAAGATTAATAATAAGATTAAGTATCTTAAGTAATATAGTTCGGGAAATAGAAGAGAAAGTAAAGCTTTTATAATAATTATATAATAAATATAGCTAAATAATAGCTAAAGAGATTTAAGTAGGTATATTAAAAGATATAAGTTAACCTAATATAAGAATAATAATAACTAGGGTAAATAGAATTAAATAGTTAATAAGTATAAACTAAGTATCGATAATCTTTAATAGTATAAAGGTATTATCGATTAAGTAGTTATAAACGGCTATTACTCGTAATTTATCTCCTAACTCTAGTAGGTTTATCTTAGGTTATAAGAATAGGTCCTTAGCGGATAAAGAAGCTTTCTTATTATTATAATACTATACGGGGGTTCTATTATTAGTATCTCTAGATAACCTATTCCGGCGGGAGTTAATTAATTCGAATGGTTATACCTTCTTATCTAGTACCTTCTTCGAATAACCTTATATAAGTAATTAGCTAATATTAAAGTATAAGATCCTATTCTCTAATACTAATATTATTATATTTTACTTAATTTTTCTCTAGTTAATTTATTATAATCCTTAAGTAATAGCTATTAGTAATAGCCCCTTTTTACTAACCCGAAGGATTATACCCTAAAGACTAGTTTTAATAAGAGGAGATAAGTACCCCCGAGTATAGTATAGCTAAATACCTAGGGGTATAACTCCCTAGGGGACTAAAGTCCTATAGTATACGCGTAGAAGGGATCTCTATATTTAATAGTATAAATAGTAGACTTAACTTTCCTTATAGTCGATAGGAATAGAGAAAGTAAGTAGGCTAAGAATAGAAAACGAGGAAAAGGATAAAGATATTTTAACTATTTATTTAAAGTTTAAATAATATAAAAATATAGTCTAAAACGTTAAATTCAAAGTAAAAAAATATAAGGTAGGAAAAATATAATTAATAGAGTTTTTAACCTAGAGTCTTCTCTAGGATTTAAGAACTTCGTAATAAACGACTTTAAGGATAATAATAAAGCTAAATTAAAGGGCTAAAATTTACTTAATTCTCTTTAACTAGCTATAAGTTACGTATAATTATATACCTAATAGTATAAGTCTTATTATAACTCTTAAGTCCTTTATTACGATTATTACCTAATTATAAGTAGTAGTAATAGTTAGGGTAATCCGAATTATTTAATTAAAGGCGGTAGAGTCCTATAACTCTATTACTAGCTAATCTAAGTATATATTGGCTTGGGTATTTACCTCTACTACTAAAGTATTATTTAGGATTTAAAAGACTATTAGGCTTAAATCCTTATTAGATAGGGGCTATTATTTTAGGGCCTTCGATTTTTCTTAAGGGTATACCTTAAAGTAATTCTTAAGCTTTTTCTTAGCCTTATCCTTAACCTTCTATCCCTTATAAGGGGATTTATTATATACGGATTTAAAGGTTTAATAAGTAGTCTACTAGTCTTATTTTATTATATAATAGGTCCTATACGGGTATTATAAACGAGAATTCTATTATAATTCGGGGGTATTATTCGTTTAATAAATAGATCCTTTAGGGGTCTCTATTAAATATAATTAGATATACGATTAAAAGAGGGAAATAGTATTAGTAATTTTAATTTTATTACTAGAGTTTAGGTTATTATAAAAATAGATAAGGCTTTAAAAGTTATTAAGCTAGTTAACGTTAACAAGCTTAAGGGAGGTTAAGAAATCCTCTAGTATTTATAAGGAGTCGATAAGTATATTAAGGTCCTTATAGTCCTAAATTACCCGATTAAAGGAGATAGACTAGGTTATTTAATCCTAAAATCTACGCTTAATAATAAGGGCTAAATACTTTTTTTCGGTAATACGTTTTTCGCTATCTTCGTTAAGGATAATATACGCCTAAAGCTCCTAAATATAGCCCCTAGGGGTATTTTAGCTAGAGATAGCCTTATAGTAATTATTATTAATAGACTAGTAAATTAGGGTATTAAGGTACTATATAAAGTCCTTTAGTTTATTAATCCTATTTCTCTTATAAATATTCCTTTAAAGGGTAATAGGAGTAGTATTATTAAGGAGATTAGCCGGATAACTAAGAATAATATTAGTACTATTAGGGTTATAATAGGACTAAACCTTCTAAGCCTTAGCCTATACCTTAATATTATTAATCTATAAGGTTTAATTTAACTTACCCTTTAGATAGTAAACGTAGATTTAGGAGGTTAACTTAGAATCTATAATAAATAATAAAATTAGGGGTTAGGGGTAGGAGGAATTATTTAAATTTAAAGGATAAGGAAGGGGTTAATATAATTAAATAGTCTTTATAAGTAAGAATCCTAAAGAAGAGGAAGTAGAAAAGTAATTAGGAAAATAAGGGGAAAGATTAAAAAGGCTTTATATTAAGTTAATTCTAAAAATACTAATAAAAAATATTCTTATATAAAAAAGGGTATTATAAATAGCTTTAAAGGGTAAGATTCTAATTAGCTAATTATTCCGAAGATTAACCGATAACTAGGCTTATAACTCTTAGGTATACCTAAGAGTATAATAAAAAAGGCTAAAAGGAATAATAAATCGATAAGTAAATATAACTACCTAGGAGCCTAAAGACCTAGGGAAATAGGAGGCTATATACTATAGAAGTATAAGTACTTAGTAGGATAGCTATCCCCTAGATAATCTTAGTATATAATAGCTATAAAGATATATCGAGACTACGCCCCGATATATAAAGGGGGGGGCCGTGCCGGGACTATAGGAGCCCCCTGGTCTAACCCTCCCTATGCCTCTATGCGTTATGCCTGAGTCGTATCCCTGATGCCTACACCCCACAATAGTTGACCGTCAGCCTTGTGGAGCTTCCCGTAGCCAGCAAGGCTCAGCCGAGTGGTTGAGGTTGGCTGGAGAGGTCACGTGACAGCGCGTTTTAGTTCCCCATCGGCTGTCGCGTCCCATGACGACATCTGCTGCCCAAACGCTGCGACTCGCGTCTTCGACAATCCTGGACCTTGACGAGCGGGCGACGATGCCGGATGGAATATGGCTGAAAGCAGACACGGTAGGGTGGCTGACCCGGCCGATGGCGCGCCGCCTTCGACTCTAGCCGCGCAGCTGGTCGAGAACATCTCGACCTCGGCCAAGTCCTCTCGATCGGACGATAGCAGCGAACTGAGGAGGCTCATTGCCATCATCCAGCGCGACAAGGACTTGCCCGACTCTCAGAAAACGAATGCCGAGAAGATTGAACACAACCATATGCTCATATACGTCTACTGCCGCGTCGCGCTTGAGGGCATTCAGCTGGATGATCCTTTCTTGGACCGTCGCCGTGTTCATACCGAGTTCTCGAGAGCAATCAACTTCTTCAGGTACACGATCAAGGAGACACCAACAGTACTCAAGGCCTGCAGTCATGATCTGTTCTCTAGGGGCCACGAACCTCTTTGGGTCTGGCTACTTCCGCGGATACTTCGGTTTCTCGGCCACGCCCAGCTCCTCGACCTGGAAGGGTCAATCGAGGGTTTTCTGCAGTATCTTCTGCTGATGGTGTCTCGCAAAACTTGCTTATGGGATATGTCTGCTTTGCTGAGTCTCTATCTGCGAGAATGTCTGACAGGTACGTGTTGAGGCAAGATCCCCCCTTCGGGTTATCGCTGACGATGAGCGTGTAGGCGTCCTGGACCGACTTCAGAACCCTGCGTCGATGCCACCAGATCTCAAAATGACTGCTAGCCTCCTTCTACCACCTCTACTAGCCCTGAACCAGATTCTGGAGGAAACTGGACAAAGAGACACAACCCAGCGATCTACATATGCTATCAACTCTATTGATCAGGCTTTGCGTCAAGCCACCAGCTTTTCGCGGGTGCTCTCTTATCCCTTCTCCTCCCAAGATCCGGTCTTCTTCAACGTTCCTTTTCTCCTGCAGAATGGGCCGTGGATGATGGACTCTTGGCTCGACCTCAGATATGCTCAGAGGAAGTGGGATTCTATCGTGCGGAGCTCGCCCATCACCCTAATCGAGATGGCATTGAACGTCGTGAAGCCTCCGGAAGCACACATTGACCCTATGCTATCTTGTCCGAGCAAGGCATACGCACTTCTCGTTCTTCTCTGTGCCGAGATGATTGTGTGCCCTGATGAGCTGGTCCGGCAGGACGACACAGGCGACGAGTCACGATTGATCTATTGCAGGGCCATAATAGCCATTTCGGAGGCCTCAACTCGCTCGTACACGATTGGAAGGCTTGCCGCCTCCAAGCTCGTCCAGGAGCTGACATTGCTGTCGTCTCAACATTCGGTGATTGGGGAAGATACCGACGTCTGGGTAAGAAGGTGCCCGAGACAGGATTCGATACGGCAGCTGACAATGGATAGAGATGTATGAGACTGCTTCGAAACGTCATCGAGGCACCTATTCAACAAGTGCTGGATGACTCGATTTATGCTCCCGAATTTCAGAATACAGAATTGCGCAAATGTGTTCAAGGGCTGAATCTCAATCGCAAACCATCCAGCCAGGTGGTCTCTGGCGCAAAGAGAAGAAAGATCTCAAATATAGATCAGCGGTCCTGCTTGATGCAGGCTATCTATGAAGCACTTCAAGTCAAAGAGGCTACAGACGACGACGCGGTCGTGTTCGAGCAGCTTTTCCTGTGAGTGCTCTTCATCCGCGCTTGGTGAGTCAAAGCTGACTTTTACTTAGGAAAGGCTTCGAAGACGCATCCGAGAAAGATCAGTGCCTTGCTGTCGAGCTTCTGTCCAGAATTTGCTGCGTGGCGGACGAGTCCATTTCCGTATCGAACTGTGTCGACCCGACGACCAGAGCTCGATGCACCATCTGCGACAGCAACGGCAGCGCGGTCACGCCCAGGTCTTCGACTTTTAAAAGTGAGGCTCGAACAATATTCGGCAAGCTTATACACCTGCCAAAGTTTCTCGAGTCTCAACGGCCTAGAGTCGTTGCGATGATAGCGCTGAGGAGACTGGTGCTTCATTGTGAAGACAGTAGCTTCCTAGACCTAGAGGGATCAGGATTCGGCGACCTAGCCGTCACGGGTCCGGGGCATTGGTGTCTCCAGTCGCTCAACAGCTCTGTGCGGGAGCTACGCGTCGCCGCCGGGAGGACGTTGCCTGGTTTCATGCCTCAAAAGCCCACTTCCGCTTTGGACGAAGACCTGCTTCTCCGAAACCGCAAGTACTACATCACGGTGCTCAAGAAAGCTTCGGATCAGCATGAGCCACGACTTGTCGAGACTCGCATCATGGCATGGGGACAGCTGGGCCGAGTAGCCACCGAAGACGAGCTCAACCTAGTTCTTATCAAGCTACTGGAGTATCTGGGGAGCAGCAATGGCATCGTTTCGGCGTTCGCATTCAACGAGCTTCTGAATCTGGCAGAGTCTCGCTCGAGAACGCCTCGCCGTCTTTTCGAACCCTTTTGGAAGAACCTGGCTTACATGGCCACCAAGAACATGGTTCAGCGGCCGCAGCAGAGTCGGGCGATTGCGGAGCTTCTTCAAATTTCCGTCAACGAGCTTCTTCTCTTAATACAGTCGCATGCGTTGCCTTGGCTCGTGCTCGACAATCAGACAGACGTGATCCAAAAGATAGCAGAGGCCAGACATGAAAAGGAACTCTGGCGCCCACTCATGGACAGCGCAAATCTGGCGTCGACTCTTGCGTTGCTGCTTGTGCAAGACGCAGACAACATGGAGCGTTTCACTCAATCTCGCTTGAATGACATCTCCCCTCATTTTCACTCTCTCACCCTCCTGGATCTCTTCCAAGCCGAACCGGTCCTGATTGCTTTGGAACTGTTAAGAGCGGCAGCCGACGCCGACGCGGGGCGGCAACAGATTGTGGGTGAAGCCGAGGAAGTGTTCTGACCTCCGCGTGTTAACCATCGGCAGATTCATAAAGCTTTGCACCTCATGGCTACCACTATCCTGAAAAACAACAAGGATCCAAAGCTTAAGAAAAGCAATGTCATTGGCCGCTTCCTTCAGTCTCACGTCCTTGGCCTGATGGCTCGACTGACTGATGTCATCAACGACTCCGTGTCGACGCATCCACCGGTGTTGGAACAGCGCAGCTGTATCCGTACGCTGGAAGAGATGATCAAGGTCTGCAAGGGCTATGCAAGAATTGCTCGACCGCAGGTAAGACACAGATTGCAGTCGGCCTTTTTGCCGCGACTGACATGTTCTAGATGTCGGCGTGCTTGCTCTCTGCCATCTCCCAAGACGGCCTACGTGAAGTGAGCTTTTCATGCTGGGTGGCAATGCTCACCAATTTCGAAGAAGAAGATGTCGAGATACTCATCGAGCCGACCTTCTTCATCGTCAACCGGTACTGGTCTTTGTTCAGTCGATCCACTGGCCGAGCTGCGAAGGATATGCTACAGTTTCTCCTAGACAAGCACGCTCCCATCGTCACGGCCTACATCCACAAGATTCCCTCGCTGTCGCACGTCGACGAGCTGGCGGATATTGAATCCAGATTATCTGCGTTGCGACCCGCGTTGGCCTCGGATGAGGCGCTTCAGGCTTTCGCTGAGAGAGTTGCTCATGACTATTCCGGCGTCGTTCATCAAGCGCTATCTGAGCTCGTGCCCTATCTCAGGGAGAACCAGAGCGCCCTTTACACATCTGCCGTGAGCCAGCGTCCGGACAGCGCCGTCACCTCCGTACTCAGAGCACTTCTGGACTGTGCTTCCAAGTACAACGGCCTGCAGTCGGACATATCAAGGCTCTGCGTCGAATGTGTGGGCTTAATCGGCTGCCTAGATTCGAACCGAATCGAGACTGTGAGAGAGCGCCGCTCGATTGTCGTGCTGGACAACTTTGAAGGGGTAGGAGAAGCGACCGACTTTGGCCTCTTCCTCCTGCAGGAGATTCTGGTTCCTTCTTTTCTCTCGGCAACCGACACCAAGCTGCAGGGGTTTCTCTCCTTTGCGATGCAGGAGCTCCTGATCCGATGCGATATCAAGGCTGCGTGTGCGATGCAGAACACGGGCATGATGGGCGGCAATGACGTCTACAGGAAATGGATCGCCCTGCCTGAATACACGCGAGACATCGTCACCCCGTTTTTGACATCGCGGTACATGGTAGCTCCCATGGCGCCAGTAACGGTCGAGTATCCGATCTTTCATCCGGGCAAGCCGTACGGCAACTGGCTCAGGTCATTTGTGGTGGATTTACTCCGGAACGGTCAGAACGAACACGCGGAGACGTTGTTCGAGCCGCTCACTCGCGTCATCCGTGTCAAGGACCTGTCTACGGCAGAGTTTCTACTTCCCTACCTCGTTCTGCACGTGTTGCTGGGGCCTCGGAGCTGCAAAGAAGATAGAGAGCGCGTGGCGGGTGAGCTTTTGGTGGTCCTGAAGCACAGCCCGGCAGAGACGGCGTCTTACTTGGAGAAGGAGGAGACGAAGAAGTTTTGCCATGTGAGTTTCCTCATATCCCGGCTTGGAGTCCATTGCTGACGGAGTGAAGGCTATTTTCCGGGTTCTCGACTACGCAATGAGATGGATTCAGGCGACGCGGTCAAAGGGCCGCCTGGCCGCCGTTGACAAAGAAAACTTGGCGAGCATCCAGGGAATATTGGACGGGATCCCGGCGGAGCTGATTGCTCAGCGAGCCATCGACTGCAACGAGTACGCGCGAGCTCTGTTCCATCTGGAGCAGCACGCGCAGAAGCTGGAGCAGAGCAAGCGCGAGCCCGACGACCGAGTCCAGCTGTTGGAGAGATTGCAGCACATCTATGCAAATATCGACGAGCCGGACGGGTTGGAAGGGATCTCGGCTCATCTTCCGGCCCTCGACATTAAGCAGCAGATTCTTAGCCACAAGAAAGCTGGGAGGTGGTCCTCGGCACAGACGTGGTATGAGATGCAACTGGCCGAGAAGCCGGACAACGTCGACCTGCAACTCGAGCTCTTGCAATGTTTCAAGCAAGCAGGACAGCACGGTCAGTGACGACATCCTTCGTGTGGATGAGCATTTTCTCTAACGCGGAAAATAGGCGCGCTTCTCAACTATGTGGAAGGCTTGCGGCCGGAGACGTCAAACGACAACAGAATCATGCCGTTTGCCGTAGAAGCTGCATGGGTCACGAGTCGGTGGGAGAGCCTCGCCAAGTTCACGAGCCGTTTCCAGGGAGATGCGGTGCAGGACTTTGATATATCGATAGCGACACTGTTCGATGCGTTGCACAAGAACTGTTCGCCGCAACTTTTCTCGGAGATTGTCGGGAGCGTGCGGGAGAAGGTTGCTTCTGGGATGACGGCGTCCGCTACGATGTCTCTGCAGGCGGCACATGAGCTGCTTCTGAGGTGCCACGTCCTGACAGACCTGGAGATCATTGTCAGCTCCAAGCCAGGGGATGAGGAGGAGCGCAGAAAGACCATGGCCTTGCTGGATGGCCGTCTCGAGGTCATCGGAGCTTACTTTGCCGATAAGCAATACCTCCTCGGCATCAGGCGAGCAGCCATGGAGCTGGTCAGGTGAGCTCGTCCTCGAATCCGTTGAGTGAAGCGACTGCTAAGGAAGCCAGGCCGAGTTTCACCGACGGCGACATCTCTTCGCTATGGATCGCGAGCGCCCGGCTTGCCAGGAAGACGGACTCTCTGCATCGATCTTTCAATGCGATCCTTCAAGCCTCCCGGCTCGGCGACGACGCGGCGACCATCGAAAACGCCAAGCTGCTCTGGAGGGACAGCCATCACCGGCAAGCCATTCAGATGCTTCAGGGCGCCATCGAGCGCAACAAGTACATGACGCAGACAGGGCTCGGGTCGTCGGTGAGCACGGCGACGGCGCCTGCGAAGCTGACGGCGCACCAGAAGCTCGTGGCCGCCAGAGCGCAGCTACTCCTCGCCAAGTGGCTCGACGCCGCCGGACAGTCGCACGCCACGGCCCTGCGGGAGAAATACCAGCAGCCGCCGAAGACTCATTCGACCTGGGAGAAGGGCCACTACTACCTAGGAAGGCATTACAAGAAGATTCTGGAGTCGGAGCAGCCGCTCAAGGCGGACGATCAGAGCGACGGCTACGTGACGGGCCAAATCGCCAGGCTCGTCATCGAGAACTTCATCAAGTCCCTGATCTCGGGGACAAAGTACCTCTACCAGACACTTCCTCGGATCCTGACGCTTTGGCTCGATATGGGGGCGCAGGTCGACAGGCCGCCGGAGGGTAAAGCCTCGCTCACGAGAGAGCTTCACCGGAGACGCGTGGAGCAGCTCAACTTGCTGCACGCCTTTCTCGACAAGTACATCCATCGCATCCCGGCCTACATCTTCTACACGGCTCTGCCGCAGATCGTGGCGCGGATCGCTCACCCGAACGCGAGCGTGTTCGAGCGGCTGACGCGCATCATCGTCAAGGTGGTAGAGTCGTACCCGCGACAGGCGCTCTGGAGCCTCATCGGCATCATGACGTCGAAGCAGATGACGGAGAGGAAAGCGCGGGGCACGCAGATCCTGCAGGCGCTGAAGAGCGTGTCGAGAAAGGTGGACGGGACGTCGTACGACCTGAAGCAGCTCCTCAGGGCCGGGGAGAAGCTGGCGGATCAGCTCCTGCTGGCCTGCCACAGCGGAGAGTTCTCGGGCACCAAGTCGGTGCAGGCCAGCCTGTCGCGCGACCTGCGGTTCCAGCACAAGTGCACGCCCTGCCCGCTGGTGGTACCGGTGGAGAGGTCGCTGAACGCGACGCTGCCGGCGGTGTCGGATCAGGTGCGGAAGCATAAGGCGTTTTCGCGAGACGTGGTGACGATCGACTGCTTCCTGGACGAGGTGCTGGTGCTGAGCTCGCTGGCGAAACCGCGAAGGCTCACGGCGCGAGGGAGCGACGGCAAGTGTTACATGCTCCTGATCAAGCCCAAGGACGACCTGCGGACGGACCAGCGGCTGATGGAGTTTAACGGCATCATCAACCGGGCCCTGAAGCACGACGCGGAGTCGAGCCGACGACAGCTGTACATCCGGACGTACGCGGTGGTGCCGCTCAACGAGGAGTGCGGCATCATCGAGTGGGTGCCGGGGATCCGGACGATGCGAGACATCTTGCTCAACCTGTACACGTCGCGACGGATCCACCCCGACTACGCAGCGCTTAAGAACCTGATGGAGGAGGCGTCGACGTCGGAGGCCAAGGTGGGCATCTTCACGGACGAGGTGGTGGGGCGGTTCCCGGCGATGCTGCCGGCGTGGTTCATGCAGCAGTTCCCCAGCCCGTCGGCCTGGTTCACGGCTCGGCTGCGGTACACGCGGTCGTGCGCGGTCATGTCGATGGTCGGGACGATACTGGGCCTGGGCGACCGACACGGAGAGAACGTCACGCTGGAGGAGGGCAACGGCGGCGTCTTCCACGTCGACTTCAACTGCCTCTTCGACAAGGGCCTCACGTTCCAGAAGCCGGAGCGGGTACCTTTCCGGCTCACGCACAACATGGTGGCCGCCATGGGGGTCTACGGCTACGAGGGCCCGTTCCGCAAGTCTTCGGAGCTTACGCTGAGCATGCTCCGTCAACAGGAGGAGACGCTGATGGCCATCCTCGAGGCCTTCATCTACGACCCTACGCTGGACCTGCAGAAGGAGAAGAGGAGCAGCTCGAAGAGGGCGGAGGCTTCGGGGGTGAAGCTGCAGCCTCAGAGCGTGGTGGACAGTATCCGGAGGAAGGTTAGGGGGTTGCTGCCCAACGAGAGCATCCCGTTGAGCGTCGAGGGGCAGGTCGAGGAGTTGATCAAGCAGGCGGTTGATCCGAGGAACTTGACGGCTATGTATATCGGGTGGTGTCCTTTTCTGTGATGTTTCCTGGGGTGTTAACTCTTTTTTTAAACTTGCGGATGGGGGTTTGATAGAGGGTTGTGTGTGTGTGTGCCTTATGATGGCAGACTTGGGGGTATTTCGATACAGCTGGCTGGCTGGCTTCTCTGCAGGTTCGCGTTGCACGAAGAAGAAGCCATTGGCGGGAGATGTGTGTGTGTGTGTGTGTGTGTGTGTGTGTGTACGTGGACAAGACTGTGCCGATAAAGGGTTACTACCGAGGTCAAGCAGTGTTCTCTCATCAGGGGCTGGACATCTCTCGTCAATAGAAGATAGAGGTAGGGGAAACGAAGGGGGGGATGATCTGGGATCTATCTGCTGGAGGTTTGTCATTCTCGAGACCTCGCGACAGGGTGCCCTTTATTCTACTAGTAGGCTGCAGACGCAGGCCAGCGCCAGAAGGCCGCTGTCGACTGCTAAAAACCGGTGTGGCGCCTACAGCGGGCTAGATACAGTTGCTGTACGCTAAAGGACGCGAGTGACAGCGGTCCGCTACAGCGCTGTAGTGGTCTGTAGCGGTGGTGGCTCTAGGGCCGTATTCCACTAAATTTACGCCCGAGTACCTACTGACCACTGTGCACTCACTGCCAAGAGAAGAAGTGCATTGTCGTTCGTTGATCCATCCATCCATCCATCCATCAAAAAATCCCCCCCCCCCCCCCCCCATCATTTTCTCCTCTCTCTTCTCTCTCCGTCCATCTCTCTCTCTCTCTACCTCTTCAACCCTCACCTTTTTCCCCCATCGCAAGCCCGTCGCGAAGTAATTTTCGACGCGCCGATCTCTTCTTCTCTCATCTCTCGTTATTTTTTTGTTCGATTTTTTCTCATCCCCGTTCCGTCAGCTTCTGTCTGCACCCGTGTTTTTTTCCCCCCTTCCTCATCACTTAGGGGAGAGAAACGACGACGCGTCAATCTTTTCTCGCCTCTGCCTTTTCTGAGAATATTCTACGCGCCTTGCGCACGTCTCGTTATCGAAAAGAGGCTCTCATCATCATCATCATGGTTCAGTATCGCGTTGGTGAGTTTTTTCCCCTTCTTCTCTGACCACTTCTCAAGCGTCGTCTTTGTTTCTCTTTCCCGCTGACTGCTGCATGATGATGATGATAAAAAAAGAGGTCTCGCCCAACAACAGGGCCATGTGCAAAGATACGGTTTGCAAGGCCAACAAGGAGAAAATCTCCAAAGGCGAGATCCGATTCGCCACCTGGGTCGAGATTCAGGAGCATGGCAGCTGGGCATGGAAGCATTGGTGAGTTTTTAAAATGAAGGGAATTCATGCCCGCTTTGTTTTTTTATTCTCCGTTGGAGAGCTGACGACGCTGGTCTCTTTTCTTTAGGGGCTGTGTTTCTGGCGCCCAGATGGTTGCCGTTCAGGAGCTTTGCGACAAAGGTGATGGGACCTATGACTTTGATGCTATTGACGGCTACGATGAACTGAAGTGAGTTTTCCTCTCAACTGTTTGATGGTTCGGATGCTAATCTGATGACTCTTAAGCGATCATCCCGATATTCAGGACAAGATCCGCCGTTGCGTTGAGCAGGGCCACATTGATGCCGAGGACTTTAAAGGCGTACGTCTTTCTTTTTTGTTTTGTCACTCCCCTTTCCTACGTTTGTACGCGGTAAACTGACGGACCTCTCACAGGACCCTGAGAAGAATCGTCCTGGTGAAAAGGGCATTCGCCTGACTGCGAAGCAAAAGGCCAGCAAGGAGAAGAAGGCTGCCGACGAGGAGGCTGACGAGGTACGTGAAGCCCAATCATTCTACTTTCAGATTCATAGTGATACTCATCGCCATTCTCTAGGGCTCTGCTCAAGAGGAGGCTGCTCCCAAGAAAAAGGCAGCCAAACGTGGCCGCAAAAAGGCCGAGGTTGATGAGGATGCTGACCAGGACGACGACGACGATGATGACAAGCCCATCGTCAAAAAAGCCAAGACCAAGGCGGCGAAGCCAGCCAAAGCTGCTCGAGGCAAGCCGGCGCCCAAGAAGCCGGCGGAGGAGGAAGTTACGGATGCCGATGCCACTGAAGAGGAGCCGCCGAAGCCGGCAAAGAAGTCTTCCAAGCCCTCTCGGGCCAAGGCCAACGCGGATGGAGAAGAGACGCTGAGGAAGAGCAGCCGCAGAGCCAAGACCGTGGCTGCCAAGCCCGCTCCCCCCGCTGATACTGATGAGGAAGAGGACGAACTGGCGGCCGAGACGGAGGAGGAGCCGGCGGCACCGACAAAGGCCAAGGGTGGTAAGCGTGTGGGCAAGGCGAAGGCGTCGGCGCCGGTGGTGGAGGAGCAGCCGGCCAAGAATCGTCGCGGCCGATCTCGCAGGGGGTGAAGCTGATGCGAGTGTGCATGTGTGTGTGTGTGTGTGTGTGTGTGTGTGTGTGTGAGCGCGAGAAGAGGGCGTGATGGGATTGCGCAGATACCAGGGAGAGCGGCGTGTGGGTTGCGGATACTTTTTTTTTTCGCTTTTTTTTTTATGTCCATCCGGCGAGGTAGTTAGTTGACTTTGTCACCTATCTAGTAATTAGCTTGTGCGTGTTCTATCTGCTGTTGTTTTCGTTGTTGTTTCCTTGCCACCTTGATGACGATGCTATATCGTCAACGGGCGATGCCCCTGCGCGGTTGCATCGAATGAGTCGTTAGTAATCAGTCAAGCTCTAGAAGCTCCCCCTCCACAACACCCCTCTGAGCACCCCTCCAACGACACTTCATCTTCCTAATTCATCTCCCCTTGCTATATCCCTCTTCTATCAACTTTTCCATCTCTTCTTTGCCTACCTATGTCAGTGCATCTGTGATCCATCAGCGAGCAAAGAAAGAAAGAATATCAGCAAAGCAGGCCGACAATGTCTTCGCACACGAACCCCCCCGACAACCCCAACGCCGGGAATCAGCAGCCATCGGAGCAACGACCGGCGGCAGCGGCATTCATCCCCCTCGAGGCGAACCCGCAGCTGATGACGAAGCTGATCCACAAGCTCGGCGTGTCCCCCGCTCTCGAGATATACGACGTCTTCTCCCTCACCGACTCGGAGCTTCTCGGGTTCGTGCCGCGGCCCGCGCTGGCGCTGCTGCTGGTTTTCCCCGTTAGCGCCGCGTACGAGAGCCATCGGTTGGCGGAGGATAGCCTGGTGGAGGAGTATTCGGGGAGAGGGTCGGGGGAGCCGGTCATGTGGTTTCGGCAGACGATTCGGAATGCGTGTGGCCTTATGGGGTTGTTGCATGCGGTGACGAACGGGCCTGCGACGAATTTCATCGGTGAGTTTTTTTTCCCTGCCTTGTTCTCTGCTTGTTTGCTAACATCATCTCGTCAGAACCAAACTCGACGCTTCACAAGCTGTGGAAATCAGCTGAACCCCTCCCGCCGCACGAACGGGCCGCCCTCTTGGAGAAGACGCCGGAGCTGGCGACGGCTCACAGGGAGGCCGCCTCGGCGGGCGACACGGCCGCGCCCGACGCCGAGGACAGCGTTGACCTGCACTACGTCTGCTTCGTCAAGGGCTCCGACGGTGGGCTGTGGGAGCTGGACGGGAGGCGGAGGGGGCCGATCCGGAGGGGCGGTCTGGACGAGGGCGATGACGTGCTGTGTCCCAAGGCTTTGGCGTTGGGGGTCCATGGGTTCTTGGAGAGGGAGGGGGGGGATTTGAGGTTTAGTGCTGTTGCTTTGGCTGCTGCTTCGGATTGAGGCCCCCCCCCCCCCCCCCCCCCCCCCTCCCCCCCCTCCGCCCCCCCCCCCCCCCCTCGCGCTCGCTCTTGCTTGGCGGGTTTGTGTGTGCGTCTGCTCGCTCTTCTCTTTGTGGGGGGGGGGGGGGGGGGGGGGGGGGGGGGGGGGGGGGGGGGGTGGGGGGGGGGGGGGGGGGGGGGGGGGGGGGGGGGGGGCCCCCCCCCCCCCCCCCTTTTTTTTTTCTCCGTCGTTTTGCTGAGCTGGATGACTCTTTTGTTTGATGGGGTTTGTTCAGTGGTTGTTTTTTCTTACGTTATGATGAAAGCCTCTTGATATGTTGCTGTGGGCTTTGTTACTGTACTGTTCCTTTGTCACGATAGGGAACTGTTTCTATTCATCTGATCGTCTTTGTCGTCGTTGATCTATCTTATCGTGATAAGAACGCTAGATTCTATCCCGTCTTCATTTTTCCGGGCCTCATCATGTATGGTTCTCTCGTAAGAAGTCATGCTCTCTATTTTCTCTTATCCGCCTCCCTTTGTCATTCGTCGTGGGCGAGTTCCTCGTCAATCACCATCATCTACCCTTCCCTTTCCCTATTCCGTGCTGATAACCCAAAAGCTTTCACCTCTACCCCTCCCTCTCCCTGTACCCTTTTGTCGTCTATGCTGATAATCCAAATGCTTTCACCATGGCACCCTCTCATGTCCCCCCTCGAGGCTCTCACTCTTGAGCTGTCCCTCATCATTCAACTCTCTCCCCGCTCAAGGATATGACGTGTGGCCAGAGTTGGAACGACTGGCAGGAAGAACAGGCGGAGGCATGATAAGCCTATCGATGCGATTCTTCCAGGCACCGTCACCCGCTTCTTCGGGCGGGTTCCCTCGATAGCGGCGAACAAAGATGTTCCAAATCTCCCCTATCTGAAAATCGATCTCCTCGCGCAAAGCCCTAATCTCGTCCGTGTCCTCGTGATAGCCGTCGCCTAAGAGCGCGTCCACACAGAGAGGGAAGATCCTAACGTAGGAAAGGAGCAGCTCCTGCGCCTCCTCGATCCACTTGCTCGCCGCCTCGAGGTCAAATTCCACTCTGCGGCTTGACCTCGATCCCATCTTCGACCTCGAGATGCTTAGCTTCGACATCGACGTCGACATGCGCCGGACGAGAAGCGGCTGGCGGGCGCGCCAAAGATAATCCAGCCCTTCGAGGTTTTCGAGACGGGCGCAGCGCGTACGGAGCCAGTCTCGGTCCAGCTCGTTGATAAGGTCCCAGACTTGGAATGGTTCCGTCTCCGTTTCGCTTGTTTCTTCCTCTTCGAAGTCTTCGAGGAAGAGGGTGTTTTTCGTGCTGCTTTTAAGCGTCGCCATGATCTTTTTTTCTCCCCCCTTTTTTTTTGATATGATATCTCTGGATGTTCTTTCCTTTTGGATTTTTAGTTTTGAAAGGGATAGAAAAATTTGGGAAGAGAGAGAGAGAGAGAGAGAGAGTATGGGATGAAGAAGGATATCGAGGTGATGACTGGGAGTTTTATCGAGAGTTTTTTTGAAAGGAGAGGGAAAGGAAAAGAACAGAGAGAAGGAGGCAGCTGTTTCGACGACGTTCTGCTATTTATTCTTTCCTTTTTGTTTACTTGTTTCCTTTCCGTTTCGTTCTGTTTGCTTTGCTTTGCTTTGCTTTCGTTTTCTCCCGGTCATTGTTTCCCTCTGTAAAGGAAAACATCTTTTTTCTTCCCCGTTCTTCACTGTTTTCGTTTTTCCCTTTCCCTTTTCCTTTACTGGGTGGGAGTTATTCACTGGTTTTTTTTTTCTTCCTTTTTCATACGAGGGTGGAAGGTGACTCATGGAAGGTTTGGACGAGTGATTCACTTCTGATATGCCGTTTTCTTTGTGTGTGCTTGAAGATTTTGCTTGCGTTGGTGTGTTCGTTTGTTCTGTGAGGATGGGGAGTTTTGGTTGGAGAGGAGGGGAGTTTTGTGGGAATGGGTGTAAACGTCATTGTTGATGGTGTTGTCGTTTTCGTTGACGTTGTCGTTGACGTTGACGTTGACGTTGGCGAGACTGGGGGTGAGTGAATATGGTGAAGAAAGGCCATGGTTTTGTTGTCGTGGTGATGGTTGTTTACTTGGTGGAAAGGTAGGTAGTAGAAGAAGAGGAGGAAGAGGAGGAGGAGGAGGAACTGAAAATGATATTGATAGTAATAATAGCAAAGGGAAACAGAAGAAGAGTAGAGATGCAGCTACGGAGGAGACAACACACTCCGTTCCCTGCTCAGTCACATTGACCTCGGTCGAGATAGATTAGATCAAGATTCCCCTTTCCCCCCCCCCCCCCCTCCTTGTCTCTTCCCCCCTTACCATTTCCCCTTACCATTTCCCCGCTCATTGATGAAGAAAAACGAAATGACGCATCACGGCCCGCATCTCTTCTCCAGGCAGCAGCAAGTAGTCGAGCCTCAAGGATGTTTGAAAAAAAAGTGAATATCCGGGTTTGATTGTGAGCGTGGGGGGGAAAGAAAAGGGGGGACTTTTGATAGTACTTTATTCCTCTCGTCTCCCGCCTTTACGAAGTGATGATGACGCAGTGACGCGCGAAGTATGGTAGCGAGTAAAGTACGGATATCAGTACAGATGCCTAGTGTAGTCTTTTGTGAAGAGAACTGAGGGAGGGTTGAGGTTGCAGGGCATATACAGTGGTGTATAATCATGCATATATGCATACTATTTATATACGACCCTCCTTCACCCTTCTTCACTCTTTTTCTTCTCCTTCTTCCTCCTCTCCTTCTTCTCCCCTTTTCTTTCCGACGCGTATTTATGCGCGATGACACTTACACCCTACTGAAAAAGGGATATGGGATGGAGACTCGTGGGGGGAGAGACAGAGATTAGTTGCAGAAATAAGGGGGGTAAAGGTAGGATAGAGTCCCCCCCAAGTGATGGGATGCAACCCAGTGATGACCTCGTGATAAACGGTCATGGGGGTTTAATTCTTGCTTACGATCGTCTATACGACTCCTTACTCTCTTTCTATATATAAGAGAGGGTGATTGATAGAGAGAGAGGAGATGGTTGATTGATTTGATTGATTTTCAGCAGGCTCAATCACCGTCCCCGGCCAACTACAGCTATGCGGTCTCCCTCGTTCCTCTTCAGCGCTGCTGTTTCTGCTGCCTCTCTCTTCTTCTTCATCACCACCTCCACCGCCAACTCGGAGCACTTTCCAGACATCGAAGAGATCAACCAGCAACAGCAGCTGCCGACGTTCGAACAGATCGCGCCGCAGCTGCAGCACAGGCTGGAACAACGGTCCCCCGCCGTCCTGCAACAGAGGGCCCTCACCGTCCGGATCCCCTACCAGGATGGCTCCCTCACAGGCAGGTCTCTCCTCGGCATCGAGACCTTTAGCGGGATCCCCTACGCCGACCCGCCCGTAGGTCCGCTCCGGCTGCGTCCTCCTAGACGCTTCTCGGAGAAGTTATCCGGACGGGATAGGAGGGTGTTGGGACCGGCGCCGGCCTGTCCTCAGATGTTCCTCTCGCACGATCACAATCACGACAACGCTCTTCAGAGGCTCATCTCCGATATCCTCAAGCTCCCCTTCCTGAGACCGCTCGCCGGACAGGAAGACTGTCTCACGGTGACGGTGCAGAGACCGGCCGGGACGAAGGCTGGCGATAAGCTCCCCGTCCTCTTCTGGATCTACGGCGGTGCTTTCCAGCTCGGCGCCACCAACACCTACGACGCCGTCAACATCATCCACACGGCCGTCGATCAGGACCAGCCTTTCATCTTCGTCGCCGTCAACTACCGCGTCGGCGCTTTCGGTTTTCTCGCTGGCAAGGAGGTTCTTCGCGATGGGAGTGCGAATCTGGGCCTGCTCGATCAGAGGTTGGCTCTCGAGTGGGTGGCGGATAACATCGAGGCCTTTGGGGGCGATCCTGACCGCGTTACCCTATGGGGAGAATCCGCCGGCGCCATCTCCGTCTTCAACCAGATGGTCCTCTACGGCGGGAACGCTACCTATAAACATGGTAAGCCTTTATTCAGGGGAGCCATCATGAATTCAGGCGGCTTCGTGCCCACCGCCCCCGTCGACTCTACCAAGGCGCAGGCCATCTTCGACAAGGTCGCCCGCGAGGCAGGCTGCGCGATATCCAAGGACGTCCTCGGCTGTCTCCGAAGCGTGTCGTACGAGACCTTCTTCGAGGCCGCAACCTCCATCCCGGGCCTCCTCTCGTACAACGCGATGGCGCTACCTTACCTTCCCCGACCGGACGGACTCGTCTTACCGGCCAGTCCGGACGTTCTCCTCCAGACGGGACGGTATCACGCCGTGCCCACCATCGTCGGATCGCAGGAGGACGAGGGGACCGTCTTCTCCATCCTCATCGGTCGACTGAGGTCAACCAAGGAGATCGTCAACAGGTTCAGGAGGGATTTCTTCTTCAACACTTCAAGGTCTGACCTCGCCGAGCTCGTCAACCTCTACGACGAAGACGGCTCCTCCTTCTCCGACTCGTACGGGAGCCCCTTTCGCACCGGATCCTTCAACGAGCTCTACCCGGGTTACAAGCGGGTGGCCGCCATCCTAGGCGACGTCGTCCTCATCCTCACCCGAAGGATAGGGCTAGCCATCGCTCTCAAGGGCCGGCCCAAAGTCGCGGCCTGGTCGTACCTGGCCTCCTACAACCACGGCCTACCCTTCCTCGGCACCTTCCACGGGTCCGACATCCTACGTCTCTTCTACGAGGTCTTCCCTGACCACGCGACGGCAAGCTGCCGGACTTACTACCTCAACTTCCTGTATAACCTCGACCCGAACAAGGGGGTGACCAAGTACGCCTTCTGGCCCAAGTGGGCGGATAGGCGTGAGCTCATGTGGTTCAAGACGGGGAATGAGAATGGGATTCTGAGGGATGATTTCCGGTCGAGGGCTGAGGAGTGGATTACGAAGCATTTGCCTCATTTGCTTGTGTAGGAGTGCTTTTTTGTGTAGGAGAAGCGATTTTTTCGATTTGAGCGTTTTCTTGTTCTATACTATAGTTTATTGTATAGTATGTCTCTATATATCTATAGAAATACGGAAACAGATATATACTCTTACGAACTTTACATCTATCCATCTAGGAATATAACATGACATAGTAAGTAAGCCAACATCTACCACCATACCATCGTGACATGAAACCAAAGAAACCTCCCTCTTCTCATGGTTACCATTACCACCTTTACATATCTACCTATTCACACTCCCATCTACACATAGTCCGTAACCAGTAAGCAGCCTATCAAGCTCCCAAAACCTAACCCAAACTACCACCCACCCATCATCAACTACTCGGAAACTCATAGCATAAGCCGATCCCCTTTCCATCCCGATGCCACCATCGAAAAAAAAAAATATCTAGCTTTCAAGTCCGAACCTTTTCTTCTCTTCTTTTCTTTTTTTCTTTGGCCTTTGGTCTCTTCCTAATCCAGAAGCTTTCCACGTTCTCATCCATCAATCACCATCCACGACAATCACCACCCTCCTCACTTCCACACACCCACACCCATTACATACACCCCCTGTCTTTCGCCCATCGGGTGGCGTAAGCCCTTTTCTTTCCTTTTTTCTTCCTCCTTCGTCCCTCGTTCCCTTTCCTTTCCCGTTCCGTCTTCTTTCAACTCTATATTTGCTTCTTTTCTCAACCCTCTCTATCTTTCTCTTGTTTGCTTTTTTTTTTCTTTCCCTACCCCCCATGAACACCCACCTCCCCTCTCCCCTTTTCCCTCCCCCATGTTTTTTTCTCCCCCTCTTCAACACACACCCCCCGGTTTCCGCTGAGGGATATTCCCCTTCTCTTCACATCTCGTCACTCATGGGATACAAAGTCCGTATTACGCAGTTATAATACGGGATATCAGAAAGTAAGGCAAAAAAAGGATAGCTATCGAAAGCCTCGCCCAGCTTTCTCTCTTAACCCCCCCTTTTCTATTCCTTCCTTACCAAGCATCCTCACTACATGTACGGATATCCGTATGTATGTAAGATATATATCCCCCATCTCAATCTATACGCAATATATATCTGCATACCAAGTCCTCTCTTCCCACCCTCTCCCATGGACACGGTAAGTAAGAAAAAGGGGAGAGGGGGTGAAAAAGGATAAATTCGAAAAGCGACGGTTACGCCACTTAATCTTAGCAGCCATCGTCATCGTCATCGTCACATCCGTTGGTTCCTCCGTTCTACGGATATCCCCGTCTACAACCATGATTTGAAGAGGGCCGACGAGCGAAGGGAGGGAGGACCTTTTTTGCCTTTCGAACTGATAGATCAATCTGCCCGAGTCAATATTCGCCTTACTTGTGGATAAAAAGATCAGCAAGCCTGAGTCCAATAATTCAAACACATCACGATTATAAAGAATGATACATCATTTTCTTTTCTTGCTTTCCTCCCAACTCCCTCCCTTTCTATGCCTACCTATTCAAAGAGATAGGACGTCAAGCTCATGATCGTAGTCTATCACCATCTCCCTCGTCACGAGAGGGAAATCTCATATCATCTCTCTCACCTCCGTACTACACCCTATCCACACCTATACCATCCATCTATCCAGTTCGATAGAATCCAGTAGGTAGTATCCGTAAGGAAAGAAAAAATACATATAAATCGGCTTGACCAGGAATAAAAACAAACCATAACAAAATACACACACATACACCCACCCCGGTCAGAGACAAGAGAAGCTCTCTCATCTGACACACTCACTCACTCACTCACCTCGTGCCTCTCCCTCCCCTCCACACGAACACCGCGCGTGGCGTCGAACAATTCAAGCTGAGCAAACCCCCCCCCCCCTTACCCCTGCTTCTTCATTCCCTATCTTCTAACCCCATGATGATGATGATCTTGATCATGATGCCGCGTCACTCAACTCACAAAGCCCCCCCCCCTCCCTCCCCTTTCCTTGCCCGTTTTGGGCCTCTTTCCGTTCCGGTCTTCTCTCTACGGATACTCCGTACGGGAATGGATACCATTGTATTTCTCTGTGTACCAAGGTTCGGCCGGCGGATCGCTATTTCGGGCCTCTTTGCCTCCTTGCCCAGAGCAGAGCAGGCAGCATCCTTGGTCGGTATGTATGTATCGTGATGCTTCTTCCTTTTGCCTCCTTCCCTGGTCCTCGACCGGGGAGACCTCAGGAGTATCGGAACCACCCTTCACATCTTGGCTCATCCCTTTCAAGAAAGAAAACGTGCGTCTACGGAAATCCCTACAGACAGGCTCAAAGCCAGAGGACAACGAGGGTATTTTCAAACACAGAACACATCATGTAGCAACCCTATTATTCTGCAGACGAATCAGAGACACACCCTTCTTCCCCCCCCCCCCCCCCCCCCCCCCCCCCCCCCCCCCCCCCCCCCCCCCCCCCCCCCCCCCCCCCCCCCCCCCCCCCCCCGCGCCCCCCCCCCCCCCCCCCCCCCCCCCCCCCCCCCCCCCCCCCCCCCATGACTCTTGCTGTTCCATCGGAGGTACGGGACGGGATTTCATGTGCTTTTCATCACAGCTTCTTGCGCCGACCCGTGGGAGGATGGTGCTTCTATGATGCATCGACACACACACACACTCTCTCTCTCTCACAAACACACGCACGTATGTACACAACATGTGCATGATCCAGACAGCGGGAATCTGTGGAGTGCGAGGCCCTGTAGTGGAAGCCCGATGCAGCGGCCGTCGCATTTACATGCTGAAAATCCCTGCCCTCGGTGGGAAGCAGTTCGTTGTATTGGGGAACAGCCGTCGGTCCTCATGATCAACGAGCAACGATGTGGCGAAACGGGGAAAGGGAACGAGGTTCCTATCGGTCGGCGCTTTCTTACTCGATTGCCCGGTGGCGAGGGTAAGTCTTTGGAATTTCTTACCGACGAGCCAGCATGGTAAAGCATGAGGCCTATGTATGTATGTATGTTGTATGTATCCCATTAACAGTCATAAGACCACCCTCTAGGTTACTTACAGGGATCGTAGCCAATAGGACGCCGCGATTTAAGAGATACATACTCTCTCTAGTAAGCTTCGCCGCAATAGAAGTACCTTACGATTACCTCCTGTACATAGCGCGCCCTAACGAACGCCATAGTAGCGAGGTTTTATCGCGTACCTATCCCTTTGAGTGCGGTAACGCCGCCCCCAGGTCACGAGCCCCACATAGCTTCTTAAGCTCGCAGGTACGGAAGACTGGGAGTCTATAGCGCTGCGATCGTGTACTAGCGATAATCATAGGTACTTCGAGAATCGCTGTATTTACTAGAGAAATCATGTACCGCCTGCTACGCGGCATATCAGTGGTCACGATCCCTGCTAGTAACCTGGAGGGCGGCGTTACCGCACTCAAAGGGATAAGCTGATTAAGCGACGTGGGTCCCGTGACTTGAAGGTGGTCTTATGACTGTTAATGGGATGTAATATTCAAAGCCGGCTTCAGCATGCCATCAACGGCCTCCCCGGACTACGTGGGTGTATCCACTCGGGCCACGTGCGACGTTGCAACCCCCCAAATCCCCATTAAGTCTAGTAGACCATCCCTCTCCTTCTCTCTCTCTTTACCTCCTCCGCGTTCTCTCTCTATAGCCTATCCGAAGAGGTTGTTTATAGGTCTCGATCTGGCAGAGGAAGAACTACTCCGCACCGGCGAATAAGTCGGTCGCCGAAGCTTACCCTTGATAGTGCATAAGGTATGTCTTAACATGGAGTAATAAGGCGGGCGGGCGGGCGGGTGGCGGGCATTATTTCTCCGGCGTTAATGAAGAATGCCTAATAAAGGGGATGGTTCATGCCTTTAGCCGAAGCAGGCCCGGTGAAACACGGGAGTGGCCGAGGGAGGGGGAGGGTTGGGGGAAAAGGGATTTCTCTGTTGTGGGCATGGCATTGGGGAAAAGGGATGGAGATTGCTGTTGCGCAAGAGTTATAGCTTTTTACCCCCCTTCTTTTTCTTCTGCTTGCTCTTTTTGTTCCCCAATGAACGGCTAGATGACCTTGTCCGTACGAAAAGAAAGGCCAAGCGGTCTCGATCAAGAGACCAAATCGAATCATCGTCGGCTCCTTCAAGAGGTTGAACCTCGGGGAAAAAGGGGGGGAGGGGGGAGGTTGGCCTGAGACGGCGCACTGAGGTTAGACCGTTAGAGTCGTAGTACGTAATGTGTGTGTGCCTTGCTGTACTCTTTAGTCTTTGGCATAGTGCGGAGTACACGCAAGGCAGTCGGAGGCTTTACTACAGTAGTAACTTCAGTATGAGCCCTACCAGCGGACTATGAGTGGGCTTCGATGGTCGGTTTGTTAGCGGTGCTGTAAAAACGGTTAGTAATGACAGGGCTGGGCACAGTGCGGCCGGCGCCGACGCCAGAAACTGTACGGACAAGCGGTCAGGAATTCTCTCGGTACTGAAGTGTACGGACCTGTAACCACGTCTACGACATACATATAATAGTGCGCTCAGGCAAGAAAGCCGGCCTACCAGGGCTCCGGGGACAACAGCGTTTCAGCGCTGATCATCCTTTCTTTTTGATCTCGTTCCCCCTCTTTTTTTTTGTCCTTCCTTGTCCCTTTTTTTTTCTTGCAAATGTCGACGACGGATCAGACGTCTTTCGCCATCCTTGCGCTCTCTCTTCTCTCCGATCACCGTCGTCGTCGTCGTCATCAGCAGCAGCAGCATGGACCCGGCAAAGACGTCGGCCAAGGCCTGTCACAACTGTCGTCGTCGAAGGCTTCGATGTGATCGGTCATACCCTCATTGCAACAAGTGCATAGGATCCGGGAAGGAGTGTCTGGGGTATGGCAAGCTGTTTCGTTGGATTGGCGCCGTGGCTAGTCGGGGGAAGCTGGCTGGGAGGACGTCGAGTGCTCCGCTTGATCCGGCCTCGCCTTCGGAGGGGCAGGGGCAGGAGAAGGAACAGCAGCAGGTCGTCGTTCGGCGTCCGAAGTCGCCCGTTCCTCGGGCCTTGATTGATCCTCTCTATCAGGATATCGGGGTTGGGGAGAGGCGTTACCTGGCCTACTGTAGGTGATCCAATTGCTTCCTCCTCCTCTTCCTCCTCCTCGATTTCAAGTCGGACGGCCTGCTGACCGGTGGGATAAACATATCAAGTCACCCGGCGACTCTGCCTAGACCTCGTCCCCGGCGATGACGTGAATCCTTACCGCGATCTTCTTTCCTTGACGAACGCTTATCCTCTGCTGCGTCATACTCTCGTTGCCGCTTCGGCCACTCACATGTCCAACCTCGTCCGGTTACCGATCAGTCACCGGGAAGAGAGTCAATCGACGTGTCAGACCGTTGACGACACTTCGCGATGGGCCTACCGCCATGCCTTGTCGGCCAAGCTCGAGGCCCTCAGCATGATGCGCCACGCTATTCAGAACATCAATGCCGATACCGGCGACGTCGTCCTCACTTCCGTCCTGTTTCTGTTTACATTGGAGTTGATTGAGTCCGGCAAGCATGGCTGGAAGGCTCACCTTCAGGCCGCCATAAAGATACTGTCGGTCCTACCGCCTGTGCTTCCCAGGTACGAGGAGGTGAGGAGCTTGATGCTGTACGACTCGCTCGTGTAAGTTTTTCTTTTTTTTTTCTTTCAAATTTTCTCTCTTTTACTGCTCGTATGCGAGACTGATGGGCGGGCGTTCTAGTTATCTCGTAATGGGATCGACCTTTTTGCCAGAGCCTCTTGTCGACATCGCCCCCCTCTTCAGGCAAACCAGCTTTTCCGCCATGATAGTCCGCGCCGCTGCCCACAGCTACATTTGCTGTCCCGGGACCATCCTCGCCATTCTCTACCAAGCCTCTCAGCTGTCCAACGCAGTGGGAGACGGCGACGCGACGACGTCGGCGGCGACGATCCACACCGCCGGCCTGGAATTGATGCGACAAGCGCAGGAATTCGACGTCGACGCATGGGCCGCCGACGAAGCCAACTTTTCTTCCCTGCGTGCGCCCTCGATCGAGACGCGGACCCACGCCGGCTCTGCCCATCGGCTGGCCGTCTGTCTCTACACGATGCGCGCCATCCCCTCGCTCTGCGCCGAGGACAGCAACAAGCAGCTGTCTAGGGCCCTGGTCGACGGCATCATCCGCCACGTCTCGGCTATCCCGAGCGACGATCCCAACCTCAAGGTGATCACTTGGCCGTCCTTTGTCGTCGGGGCCGAGTCCACCGACCCGGCGGTCCGCGACTGGACGGCTCAAAAGTTCGAGCTGCTGGCGGCGACATGTCCCTGGGGTTTCCTCAACACTGCTCTCGAGACGCTGCATCGGTTATGGAGCATGGACTATCCGGAGACGGGGCCGAGGTGTTGGGTCAGGACGCTCAAGGAGTCCGATTTCCACTTCGTGGTTGTCTAGGTCATGGGACTCCGAAAAGGTGGTATCCTATGTGGATTGCCGCCCTTCGCAGCTCCGACGGCCCCTCCCTCAATCAACGGACGGTTCACGGCAGGAAGCCATTTTCGTTTGCAACTTTTCCCTCTGAGGGATATGGACTTTGGGATAGCGTTGCTTTCCCCATTGGATACCCTCGTCTCGTCTTGACGCCGGGAGATGATGCCACGAACACGTGCGGACCCCATCGAAACTGTTACCCGGACCCTGCAGGAGAAGATGGATATGATCGAATACCGGTGCAGATTGCCACTCTCGTCGTCACGGAAGGGTTTTCGTCTGATGGGGTGGACCTCTCGGATGCCGGAGGTGACTGCGACTTCGGCGACACGTGGCTCTGCCGCGGGCCGAGTCTGCTATAGCTCGTCGCTTTTAATGTCCCGCCGAGCCAAGTCACGTCGGGAAGTCCAGGCGAGGAGACGATACGGGCGGATATATGTCATGACGAAAGGCACTCTTCCGGCTGCTGTCCATCGAATATCAAGACTCTGGGCGGCTATTACGCGATATGAACGGCTGATGACGACAGATCGACAGGGAGTCTTCTGGATGGCAGTATTTGCTGGGCAAGGCCTTTTGCGTCAACCACGTGGCATACAGTTGCAGGAGTCTCCTGATCCGCAGTCGAGGGAACATCCAAGAGTCTGAGTAACAACCACGCAGATGCATGTCATGGTGACAACAAGAGTCTATTCAAACAACAGAAGGCGGAACACGCAAGACTAGGAGAGCCAGAGATGGTTCAAAAGATGGCTTTTCAGGCGCAAGCTATCCCAGATCGTCTATCTCGCCATCTCGCAAACCTTGTACGGCACGGGTTTGGCCGGTCGAATGACACCGCCAAAGCTCTTTTCCACAGCCTCACGGTTCACAATCTCGACGTCTGCCCGCAGCAACAGCGCGGCCAGCATGGTCTTGACCTGCAGCAAGACGAAGCCAGAGCTGGGACAAGCCCTGGAGCCTGTCAAGAACGGAAGATACTCACACCGGTTCTGGGCCTCGTTGGGCAGACGACCCAGCCACCGGTCGGGAACAAAGGCGGCGGCAGCGTCGCCCCAGACCTGCTCGTCGCGGTGCAGGAGGTAGACGGACGAGAAGAGCTCCGTGCCTTTGGGGATGACGACCGACTTCTTGGTGCAGGTCTCGACGACGATGGGCCTGGTCACCATGCGCGCCGTGGTGGATATGGGCGGGTGTAGGCGGAAGATCTCGGTGACGACGGCGTCGAGGTAGGGCAGCGAGCGAAGACGGTCGAAGTCGATGTGGTCCCGGGTGCAGTCGTTGTCGCCGAGCTCCCGGCGCAGACGGCGAACGACGTCCGGGTGCTGGCTCAGTTCGTAGATGGCCCATACGAGGACGACACCGGAGGCATCGTGGCCGAGGGAGAAGACTTGACGGGCTTGAGCGAGCACGTCGGGCGTTATCGCTGCCGCTTCGTCGTATCCATCAGAAGACGACGACGACGACAGCCGGCGCAAGAGGCTGTCGCGGCAATGGACCGAGTCGCTGTTGAGATTCCGGTTCAGGATCCTCATGACCAAGTCGTCGATGCGACGCCGGATGCCGTCCTCGACCCGGTCGGGCTCCTGGTAGGGCTTCCCGGACAGGATGCCGCGGACGATGTGGCGCCAGAGATGAGAGGGGCTGCCGACGATGGAGCCGTACTTGGCCATGATGTCGGACATTTCGTCGAGCGAGTCGGACATGTCGTCGACGCCTAGGGTGACGAACCAGACGGTGTCGAGGGCGTAGGCCTCCATGAAGCGGCCGAGGTCGGATCCGGAAGGGTGGTCCTCGATCATGGACCGCACATGCCTCTCGGCGAGGCGCAGGATGTGGGGAAAGGCGCGGCGGAGGGCGGCGGTGTTCTGGAAGCTGCGGAGGAGGCCGTTCCGCCAGCGGTGCCAGCTCTCGCCCTCGGCGGTGGCGGCGGTCCAGCCGACGAGGCGCTGGCTGATGCCGAAGGGACCGTAACCCTGGCCGTCGAGGCGGGTGATGGCGTCGGCGTTGGCGACGAAGACCTGACGGATGACGGACGGGTCGCGGAGGTAGACGAGGGGCATGGGGCCGACGGAGGAGCAGGAGATGCCGGTGTCGCGGGCGAGGTGGAAGAGCCTGTTCATGGTGGCCGAGTAGAAGCCGTGGTTGCAGATGTCCGGGAGGAGGCCGAGGAGGGGCCAGCCGGTGGCTCGGGGGAGGTGGTTGAGCAGCGAGGGGCCGGATATGGTGGCGGTGATGATGTCGGGGAGGGGGTTGGACCAGCCTTTGAGGTAGGTCTGAGGGGTGAGGGGGACGAGAGAGCATCTCGCGAGGGTGCGGATGGTGTTGAGGAGAGGTTTGAGGGCATGTCGGAGGGTCGAGAGGGGTGAGGGTGAGGGTGAGGGTGAGGAGGAGGAGTCTGCTGAGAAGAGGGCCATGATGGCAGAAGTTTCTCTCTCTCTCTGTCTGCCTGTCTCTTACTTACCCAGACTTCTTCCCTTGCGCTTGGCTTTCTTTCACCGGGTTTCCCCCTTTCCCCTCCGGCTTGGCCCCCATCTCGGGAGTCGGCCTATTTATACCCCCATGCCATAGAGGTGTAGTCTCCGTGTATGATTCTCGGAGTGTATAATGTAAATATAGATAAGTAGTTTGTATATATATATATATATATGAGACAAAAGACGAGGCTGGTCGATCAGGGTAGTGACTGTGTGAAAGAAAGGTGAGGGTCCCCCCCTTCTCCATGTGAGTTTGTCCGAGGTTCGACGGCATTCGGACTCTGTACATAGGCCTTGAAGAGGCAGATACATACATGCATACGATATATGTAAATACCTACATGGACACACATACATATGTACATATGCGAGCCGAGGAAGAGCGGGGGGGTGGGAAGTGGAAGCGAGACGCTGTGAGTTGTGTTTTGTGAAGGGGAGGGGAAAGAGAAAGCAAAAGATGGGAGGAGGAGGAGGAGAGAGAGAGGAGAGAAAGAAGGATAACAGAAGGTCCATGCAGGAAAGGAAAGGGGGGGGGGGAAGAGAAGTTACTGATCTGTGCGTTTCTTTTGTGTGCGTGTGTGATTCGGGGAACAGGTTGTTTTTCTTTGTTATCTCTCTGATATATGTACACATTTCTGATCTTGATCTGTTTTTTTTTTCTTTTCTTTTCGGGGATCCGATGGGATGGAAGGGGGCTTATTCTGTAACTGATGGGGGGGGGGGGGGAAGGGGGAGCCGTGTTATTGGGTTGAGTGTATAGGGATGGGATGGGAGTTTGTTGGGTTGAGCTTTTCTTTTTTCTTTGAGGATAATTTGTTATTTATAGAAGATACTTTTATATATTTGTTTATGATTTACGGATATACATAGCTCTTTTTTATATAGATAGATGTTTGATTTTATAGGCTTTTTTTGATTGTTTGCTCTCCCTTTTTTGTCTTTTGTCTTGATGATCCTTGTTGAAGTGAGTTTCTTTGTATGCGTGTCTTTGCGTGTCTTGGTCGAGGGGATTTCTCGGGTCAGCTTGCGATGTGTAACAGTATATACATATATGTAGGTAGGTATGTCTGCTGGGAGGCTTCAAGGGATGGATGTGGATGGATGGTATCATTGGATGGGGTGGTGGTTGTATGTATGTGAGGAAGAGTGGGATTTCGATTCTGGTGGAAAAGGGAGATGGGGGAGATGAACTATCAGATGGATGGGATGGGATGGATAGTACAGGATCGGTGATGGGGAGATGAACGATAGGGTTTTTACGGCTTCTTGCTTTTAGAAGATAGTGTGAATCAAAGATGTTTCTCTCCCTCTCTCTCTCTCTCTTTGATTTTACTCTGGTGATGTCTCTCTTTATTCCCACTCACGTTCATCCTATAGATTTCCTTCCGATCTTTCCGACTATATGTAAGTAAGATCTCTAGACGATAAGTAGTCGCGCGGATCTATACATATATATATATATATATATATGACGACGACGACGACGACGAAGAAGAAGAAGAAGAAAGAGAAGGTAGCATTCTTTATGGATATCAATGTGCATGATGCATCAGCTGGAAAGAAGAATACAAAAGGTACCTTACCTAGATATGTATGTATGTAGGTAGGTGATTGACATCTGATAGATTCCGTCATGCCGTTGCAATGAAAGATCGATTGGTTCATGCGGAAAGGGGGATCTTGATCGGGGATTTTTTTGAACTTTCCTTCCGTTGATTGGGTTTTCTTATACACAGGCATCTTTCTTATGGGGATGGATTTAATCTTGGTCAAGGGTAAGGTTGAGGTTGGTTCATGTTCATATAGAGGGCTTCCTGTATATTGAAGGAAAGACTTGCTTTTGCGCTGTGAGTCTCTATCCATCTATTCTTCTTTCCCTTTGTACATATATATGTAGTTGCTCCCTGGCTTGAAGAACTGTTATAAACATACTTAAGTGACTGCTATAACTTTAACCCCATCACGAGTCGTTGTTGATCCCCTCCCCCCCCTTTTTTTTTCTCTCACCCAGTCTAGAAATCATACCGTCATCATCATAAACGAAAGAACATGACAAAAAAAAAGAGACCGGATTTTCCTTCTTTCAAGGCGGAGGCTCTATCCCATCCTCACCTCCCGCGAACTCATCCTGCTTCGGATCGGCACCGGGAGCATCTTCATCACCACCTTCATTCTTCTTCGGATCGGCACCGGGAGCATCTTCACCACCACCTTCCTTCTTCTTCCCCTTCTCCGCCCTAAGCTCGAGAGGCACACGCTCCATCCTGTAGACCGTACCGGACTCGTCAGACTTGGAGTGGATGACGATCTCGTTATCCGGCTTGACGATGATGAGCACCGGCTCGTCCTCGTCCTCGGCCTCGAGGAAGTGCTTCTTGAAGCCGACGGTGCTCTCGCTGTTGAAGACGGCTTCGGCCGTCGTCTTCGCCGCCGTCACCGCCGCCGCGGACGCGCCCAGCACGGCGGCGAACCCAGCCGGCGTAGCAGCCACGCCGGCGACGGTGATGGCAGAGGTGATGAGCACAGCAGGAGCCTGATCCTCGAGAAAATCAAAGACGCCCCTGAAGTTATTCGGGTTCGAGATGTAATAGTTCACCATGCCGGGACCGTACCACGAGATGAGCCACCAATCCTGTCCTATGGTGCCGAAGCCGGTGTGGTAATCTACCTGCATGAAGTCGGAGGACTTCTCACCGGGAGAGAGGAGGGCCCACTCGTGTTGGTTCTTGTAGACGTTGCTGTACTTGTGGATGGCGGAGACGGCGACCATGGGGTCGTGGGATTGGTTCCATACCGTGACGTTTGTTCGTCGGTGGACTATCTCTGCTAAGGCGGTGGAGGAGGAGGCCAAGATGGAGAGGAGGAGTGGACGAAGGAGCATTTTTGATGATGAAAGATTGTTGTTTTTGATTTCGAAAAGAGGGTGAGTTTGGTGTTGAGAGAGTGTGTATGTGATGATGATGATGATGGAATGAGAGTGATGAATTAAAGGTGAGGAAGAAGCAGTCTTCTCTTCTCTTTTTATCCTCATCCTCACCATCATCGTCATCTTCGTCTTCTTCCTCTATATAGACTGATTATACAACGGATACTACATAGCTCCTGCAAGCCCTCTAACGCACTCTGCCCAGTTTCGGGCAACAGTCTACACACACACGAACCAAGTAAAATCCTGCTCAAGCCCACTCACTCGTCTCTCTCTTCGCGATAATGCTAACAGATTCATGCATACTAGAGGATATCCCACACCACTTTCTTTTTGTCAGGCTGAATTCGCTTTAAACTGACAGAGCTTTTCCGTTGATCAATGCCATCAACATAGAGTTTTTACCTCCGTCCGTCTTGGTAATCAGTCAAAATTGAGGCTGAGGCTTCCGGGAAGGACGGGTTGTGAAACCGTCTTCCATGTTGGTTCAAGTTGGATAAAGAGGTCGAAGGGGGATTTTGTAACATGTTATTCTGGGGCGAACGAGGGTATGTGTAAAAATGCCGCTGCAGTGGAATAGAGTATGTCAAGTTAGACCTATTCGACTTTTTGATTCTTTCATATTGGATTTCGAATCTGTTATAAGGGAGATTACCTTTATGCGGAAAGATAGAAGACAAAGGGAAAGATGAACAACTTTGTTTTAGACCGAGGCTTATAGGAGGCTGGTATCGACAGCTCGGCACATGTCAGACGACGTTTCGGATCCGAGCGAAGGTGCCAAGAAGGCTTTCTCGTACATATATACATACATACATACATGACAGGGTAGAAAGAAGATGTACCTGTTTGGGGCGCGCGGGAAAGGGGGAAGAAATAGACAAGGGTATGGTTTGAGAGATGAAGAAAGAAGGGTCTTCTCTTTTCCTTGTTCGGACCGTCCGGTCTTTTCCGTTGTTGTGGGGAGGGGAGGGGGGGAAGGTTGTCTATGCTGTTACAGATGAACTGCTCTCCATCTTGGGAGAGTCTAGACGAGGCTTGATGACTGTTGGCAGATGAGCCTCACGATCTAGGTATACTGTATCAAAGATCAAGGATTGATAGGGGAGTTGACAAGACTCATTATACTGTGTCTTTATGTACACGTGAGAACAACAAGCGGTTATCACAACTCAAAGTCATGTGTAAGCCTAACCGAGAAAGCCTACGAGGAGAAACCACTTCATCCTTACAATCCACCTCACGAAGAACGTCCTCGCAAAAGACCAAACTTGCTTTACATACTTCCATATACAAAATGGACAGGATATATCAAATAAATCAAAGATGAGAAAATATTGAGGCTTCTTATTGAAATAAGCTGACAAGATTGCCTCCCGTTCCGGTACGGGGGAATCTCGTGTACGAAGCTGTGATGATACGGAGATGCCTTCACTACTGCAGCCGGATGAGGATCATGATGATGGGAGTTCGTATCGTGGCTGACGAACTTGTGTATACGGATATGCCCGACTTACTCCGATCCGAAGACCGTCACCTCTTCAGCAGATCATCTCATCCTTTACGATACGCACCTACACTGAATACACACATATAACTATATAGAGAAGAAAGATGGGGAGAAAGAAAGTGACATCGAGTCATATGTAGAACCTCCCATTTCGAGGCCCCTTTTCCGTTTACTCTGCTACCTATATATTTGTGTGTGTGTGTGTGTTATATAGTATATATTCATACCTAGTATCGAGTTAGAAGACGGGGCACTTCCACTCCTACCTAACCTCGGCTCACGTGTCCCCATCGTCATCAGCATCTGATTCTTCCCCGTTATCGGTTCTATCTCATCAGCTGCCTGTTTCTACCTAGAATAACTCGATCTCTTTGTCTACTTTACGCTACAGTTGTAGATACATTATTCTGTTTCCCCCTTTTTCTGTACACACGTAGTCTTCTACATAACCCATCACCTCTCTCCCTCTCTCTCTCTCTAACTAACTATCTATCTATCTATCTATCTACATATACATATATATATATATATACAAGCTTCCCTCTTCCCTACATCACGCTCTTCCTTGCCTCTATCGGCAAACGTTCTTGATCCCGATAAAGGCTACAAGTATTGTAATAACAACTAATCACGACGAATCGAACACTCTTCCTCGCTATCCTACTGAATCCATCTCCATACACAAAGCTACGACATCATCTTCGGATCGTCAACGCCTCGTTCATCCCAACGCAATGAAAAGAGGATAGTACTTTCCACCACTCCGTAACCTTATCATCACCTTAGATATAAGCAGTACACATGTTCATATGGTAGACACTCTATGTATGTATCTATGTAAATAAATTCAGACCTTTCAACACGCAGCCACGGTAGCAAGAATCCTATTCCGGACTAAAATAAGCCTCAAGTCCCTCATCGCACATATAGGAAAAGAGAAGAGATAACATGAATCTCATCACCCCGAATGCCATTTCATTCTCCCCTTTTTCTTCTGAACATCATCATCAGCTCCATCAAGTTCTCCCCTTCTAGAATAATCATCAGCCCATCAAGTTCCATCTCCAAGCGTAATCTCCAAGCGTATGTACAAATGTAAAGAGCAGCACAACATCTAACCCTAACCCCAAGCCATCCACCCCCAACTCAACTCATCTATCCCCATCTCACAGTCAGGAAGAAGACACAGAAACCCTTTCTCTTTCCCTTCCCCTCTTCCTCCCATCCATCCACCACTTCTTTCAGCTCTAGAAAAAGTGGCCGAGAATTCTATGTATGTCGTCTTTTTCGTTACGTCACCTCTACGTTACACCTACACCTACACAGCCACACTTATACACACATCCATTCATCATCATCATCCTGACCATATGATAGAAAAGCCTTAATTATAAGCCTGAGGGGGGAAAAAAAAGTCTTGAAAACATGACAAGACAAAACGGCCATCAGTTATCAAATATCCCCCATCACCACCCTCATCATCATCACCATCATCATCACCACCATCTCCCTCACCACCATCCCATCACCACCATCATCACCACCATCACACATCCATCATCACCTTCATCTCCAGCCTCACCGAGACACATACATACGATTCCCAACCGTCTTCTCTTCCCTCCTCCTCCGCCCCCTCTTCATCACACCCTCACTCACCAACTACTGCCAATCGGACAACGACCATCCGGGATAGAGGACAGACAGAGACAGAGACAGACCAAATGCCATTCAATCCTCCCAGAGGACGCTTTCTCACCTGCAATGTATATACATGCATACGCTACATCCCTAGTATGCAAGGCAAAAACCAAGAATTAACACCCTCCCCCTCATCGACATCCCCAAATCGACAATGGCTTGCAGACGCCACCCCTAACAAGAATCGTCGCAATCTTTGGCCCCCCCTTTGCCCCCCAACGTATGCTATGATTTGCCTTGCCTTGCTTTGCTCCTTCTTGTGCCCCCCTGCTATTGGACCCTCGTCCGTCATCATTGTTCTGCTGCCTCGCATATCCCGCAGAGCGGACTCGACTCGGCATGCCTTTGTCTTTGAGGGGGGGGGGGGGGGGGGGGGGGGGGGGGCTGGGGAGGGGGGGGGGGGGGCCGGCCGGGTAGGAGAAAAACCCCCCCACCCTTTTTTTTTTCTTTTCCTTTGCGCCGCCGGGCCGGGCGGGGCG
>PDHP01000002.1:226368-259879 GCA_003339455.1 Ophiocordyceps camponoti-leonardi (nom. inval.)
CTCTCCACCGTGCTGGGGGTGGTGGTGGCGGGGGGGGGGGGCGCGGGGGGGGGGGGGGGGGGGGGCGGGGTGGGGGGGGGGGGGGGGGGGGGGGGGGGGGGGGGGAGGCGGCTGACGAACATGTTCGCCTCGCGACCTGGCTCGGCGAACACCCTCCCTCCCCTTATTTCTTTCTTTCCTTTTGGCTACCGAGCGCGGCGCGGCAGAGAGAGAAGATTTGGCTCCCTTCCCGCCTTCTTCGCCTTCTTCACCGTGTCACGCGTCGTGGCTCAGCTCTCGTAGTCGTCACGATCCGATGGCCCCTCCTCTTCGTCCTCCTCTTCCTCGAGCACCACGTCGTACGCGGCCGCCACCGAAAACCGGCGCGCATCGTCGTCCCACGTCAGCCATCTGTCCGTGCTCGCCAGCCGCCGCCCGATCCACAGGATGCGCTCCTGTCTTTCCGCCGCTTTCGAAGGGGGCTCGAGGTAGCGGTCCGACTCGTCGATGCGCTCGTTGTCGAACCAGCCGCTCGGGAAGTAGTCCTCGGCGTAGACGAGCCCCCGCAGAGCGTAGTCCTCCGGCAGCGGATACGGCGGTTCGCCCTTCTTCTCCGGCCCGGGAAACTCCTCCGTGTCGATCCGCGGTTTCGACTGCGTCGTCTTGAGCAGGTAGTTTAGCATAATCGACGTCAGCTTCCACGGGTACTGGCCCTCCAGCTGCGACATGGCCGCCGGGAAGCGAGACATGTGCAGGAGGAAGACCATGGCCGTGTGGATGCATGACAACGTGTTTTTGTCGCCCCATCGTCGCAGCACCACCTCGTACGTCTGCGTCGCAAAGTGAAGAGCATGGCGGAACGTCTCGTCGACGCACGTCTCGGCGTCGGAACCACCGCTGTCCGATTCGCGCCCGCTTTCCTGCCCCGCCATTGCGCGCATGAGCACGTTGTGCTCGTCACCGAACCCCATCAGCGAGCAGCTGAGCGAGATGCCGACGTAGTACCTTGGGGTAGGTCGTCAGCCAATGATCGACAGGGGGGGGGGCGAACCAGGGAAAAGGGTCACAGAAAGGGGGGGGGGAAAGAAAAGAAGAGTAGAGAGGATGAAGGACAGCATGAAAAAGACAGAAAAAAAATAACAAGATATTAACAGAAAGACAGGAAGACAAAAGCAGGAAGAAATGACAAGACATAGAAGGGCAAGATATTTAAAGGGGAAAAAAGAACAGGGGGGCAACTGTACCCTGCTTCCAGCCAGCCCGAGCGGGCGCAACCGATCCGCCCGTCCAGCAAGCCGAGAAAGTCGCTCATCGAAGACTCCAGCTGGTCACGGGCCTTGCCGGAGAAGAGGATGCCGTGGACGCGGACAAAGGCGGCGTCGACGGGCTCGAGCCTCTGGTGCGACGTCGAGCTCAGCAGCGGGTCGAACAGGGTCATGACGCTCTCGCGGGCGCTGGCAAAGGGCAGCGGCACGCACAGCGACTTGTTGTAGTAGTACAGCTGCTGCAGCGCGTTGGGCCGGGCCAGGATGGCGAGGTGGTGGTACAGCCGGCCCGTGGCGGGAGACTTGTCCGACGCCATGCTGTACCAGTAGCGAGAGACGCCCGTCCAGATCTCGCGGTCCCGGATGTCGTCGTCCTCGATGGCCATGCGGTAGCGGCCCAGATCGCCGAGGCACTCGATCCACGTGTCCTCAAAGGCCGGCACCGTCTCGTATAGCAGGGCCATCATGCTGTAGGCGATGTAGATGAAGGTGAGCATGTGCTCGAGCGACTCGGGGAGCTTGTGGCGCAGAAGCTCGAGGAAGGAGTGGATGCCGTGCCGCCACATGCGCGCCGGCATGGCGTACTTAGTGGCCAGGCGGCGCAGGGCATCGCTGGCGGACGGGTGCTGGCACGCGAGGAAGAAGTCGTGGTGCTCGTGCAGGACGGAGCGGTGGAGGGCGATGAGGGCGTGGTACTGCTCCTGGCTGAGCGGTTTCGCCTCCTGGCTGCTATCGTACTCGATGCACTTAGCCTCGATCATGACGAGGCCGGCGTATATGCCCTTGACTTCTAGCACGAGCTGCTCGTGGGAGATTGGTTTCGTCTCGGGCTGACGGATCATCTCGAACGAGGGGCCGTCGTCCAGGTGGTGCGGGCGCGCGTGAGGCGGGCGACGGGGGACGCCAAAGGCGGCCGGCTTCTGGTGATGCTGCGGCGTCCTGGGCCGCGGTGAGGAGACGAAGTCGTCGTCGGGGCTCCAGAGCTGGCGGCCGGCGGTGTTTTTCGGGATTTGAGTGCGGTCGTAGTCGGCGTAGATGTCGGCGCGGCTGCGTCCCGGCGTCGGTGGCGAAGAGCCACGCTGCTGTGCCACCGACGCCGGGGGGGAGCAGATTCTCTTGTTTCCGCGTTGGCCAGAGTCCGGCAGCCGGTCGGGACCGGGCGGGTTGCCGGGTACAGGTCGTTTTCGGGGCGTTCTAGAGCCGTCGGCCCTGTCGGCGCATGAGCGCGCGTTCTTTCAGTCGGGGGAAAAGGGAAAGGGGAGAAATAGAGAGAGAGAGAGAGGAAAGGAAGGGAAAAGGAAAAGGAAAAGGAAAAGGACCTGAAACTGACAGAGACCCGTTGATGGTGACATTTTGAAAGGCTTGCTCGATATCAGCCTCATCGGCGAGGCTGGCATGCGAACGTCGGACATGAGCTCGGAACGAGTCGATATCCGGTTGTATGTCGGCATCGCAGAGTGGACAAGATCCTCTTCCAGTCGTTGTCGTCGTCGGCGTCGTCGTCGCCGCTGTCGTCGTCTCTTGCCGAGCCGTCTTGCGTAGGTGATGCACCCATCCCTTCGTAAAGCTGTCCATAAGGAATGACAGAAGGCATGCGGGAAGAAGGCTTAGAGTAGAAGGGGGGGGAGGGGGGGTGGAGGGGAAAAAAAAAGACAAGAGATGAGTCCTCAAGGTTGGTTGTGACGGGAAGCACGTGAGACCCCGGCTGCAGACAGGCGCTGCAAGGTACCTCTCCCGTTTAAGCAGCCGAGCCCGAGTTGGTTGGTGACACGGCCCTATTACTGGTAAGGAGGGGGGGGGGGGGGGGGGAGGAGGTTCAGCCAGGGAGCTCAGACAAAGAGACAGGCCCTTTTTTTTTTTTGGGGGGCAATCTGCGGTTCGCCAGGCCCCCCTTTTTTTTTTTGGTGGTCAATCTGCAGTTCGCCAGGCCGCCTGCAAGGCAGCTGAGCCGCAAAGACGAGGCGTACCGAGACAAAAATCGACGCGACCAGACGATCGAGTTTTGGCCTAGCTTGCTTGCTCCCCTTATGCAGCAGCAGCGGAGAGTCGGGGAGAGACAAGAAAAAAAAGCTGCCTGTGTAATCCCGAGAGCGAGGGAGAGAGAGAGAGAGAGAGAAAAGAGTAAGAGAGGGCGACCCGACGTTGTTAAATAATAGTTGACACGAGAGAGAGAGAGAGAGAGAGAGAGAAGAAGGGGAGGGGGTGGAGGCGTAGGGTTTTACTGGATGATGAGGGGGCGTGAGACAATGCCTTGGCTTGCCTTGAATCAATCTATCATGGTCGACTTTGCCTCACCTCTTTCCGGTGGCTAATAGATGAAGTTTGCTAGACGACGGTAGATGAATGAGGCTGACTATGGTGATGATGGTGATGGTGATGGGGATTGGACAGCTATTGTGGGTTCATCACCACGGACCTGCGAATACCCACACCTAGATCTTATCGCGATACCGAGTAATAGGTACAATCACGTGCGTGTTTCTTTCATGATCTATCCGTATATCTCATCATCATCATCATCATCATCATCATCCTGTCTCAACAAAGTCGCCTCATCAATAATAACGAGCATCTTCTCCCCATCATTCACTTACTCCTCTTCCTCCTTCTCCTCCTCCTCCTCCTCCTCCTCCTCCTCCTCCTCATCTTCTTCTCTTTACACCTCGGCTCCTCCCCATCACATCATCATCAGCCAGCCCCTTCGATGGCGATGTCTATCCCCTCCGTCATCAATGGTGCCCGACAGCCCTCCGCTTTCTCCGATACCCTGAGAAAAAAAAAAGACACGAGAGAGACAGACGGATGTGAATAGCCCCCAAAGAGAGACTGCGCCGCAGGCAGAAGCCGTCATCGTCTTTGTCTGCCTGTCTGCCCGCCTGCCTACTAGGTTTCCGTACATACTTACATGCCTACGGATACTACCAACCCTAATGTAAAACCGAATCCCAACCACGGAAAGAAGAATAATCCAAGAAGAAGAAGAACAATAATAATGATAAATAAACAAATAAACAAATAAATAAATGAAAACCTCCTGCCTGTCTACCTACCTACCTACCTACTGTCTGTCCGTCTACCTATCTGTCCGTCAGCTGCGCTTACGGCCTTTGCTTCTTCCTGTCGTGTCGCTGCCGCTTTTCTACTGGCGAACTCTCTTCCTTGATTAATAGAGCGACGCGTTCGCCTTTTTTTTTCTCTCTTTCGGTTGTCTTTGTCGCCTTGATTCACCCCAACGTCAGCTAAAAGGGAGGGCCTGATACGATAACGAGGCTGCTTAGAGGAGGGGAGGGAGGGGGGGGGGAAGAGAAGCGTCATGCTGTGACATAACATGACGCCCGCCATCCCGTCTATATGTACGGAAGTATGTAGGCGGGCTGGCTGGCTGAGATGCGGCCAAGGCAGCTTTCATTGACAGGAAAGCTCACACACCCTGATATGAAGATGGGGGGCTCCATGACTTGGTGTGCCATCATAATGACTAGGTATGGTGTAAGAGGCAACTCGAGATCAACACAATGCCTACTAATCTAGTGTACGGGTCGGATAGTGGTCCCGTCTCTTTAGTCTTTTCCCTCGACATGCAGGGTTATTTACGCGGGCCCGCCTTGCAGCAACCCATTGGGCCTCGGGCGTGTCGTCTGATAACCGCCCTGGACGCCTCGCCGTATGGAATCGCGGAAAGAAAGAAGATGAACAAGAAAAAAGTGAGGCTACGGCAAAGTAAAGGTAAAGGTTGCCGTTCCAATTGGCTGTCGAGCTGTGGTCTTGGACTTGGGTATGCTTTCTTTCCTTCTTGCCCCTTTCCTCCACCATATCTTGGCTCCTTATTATTACATATGCCTAACGTCTGTAGATATGCCCAATATATCCGTATGTATGTCCGTATTCCTGTGTCCGTACATAGATGGATTATGGAAGATGAAGCATTCATCGTCGTCATCTACCTACTTACTACTATGCGCATGTATGTACAAACTCCGCATGCATAGCTCGGACTCGAGAAAAAAGAGCAGCAATGGAAAAGCCTACAGCCCCTGTCCTCTCCGACTTTCTCTCTCCCCCCCCCCCCATCATCTTCCTTACCTAGGTACCCGTGCCCACCCACCGTCATACATACATGATACGACCGACTCTCGGTAAGCCTCGATGGCTTCCGGCAGGCTCTTCTTCTTTTCTTTCTTTCTTTTTTTTTTCCTTTTCTCTCTCGTGCTACAGTAAGACGGTTAGAGCCTTTTGTTTTCATCATCTTTCGTTTCACACATGCATACGTACATATTCCGATCCCTTCAGCTGGGCACACGACCTAGTGATCAACCAAGAGGGAACAAGAACGAAAGGAGAGAGAGACTCTAGGTATGTCTCTCTCTCTCTCTCCATCTCTCTCTTTAACTAGGTTCCAATAAGAAAGGACAGAAGAAGAAGAAGAAGAAGAAGAAAAGGGGGTCATGCAGTAGAGAGAAAAGAGCTAGGCGACGTCTCTTTTTGCCGCGCGCCTCCGATAGAGATTTTGCTTGCCTTGCTTGCTCGCCTTCCTTTTCCTTGTCTCTCCCTTTCCTCACACCGCTTCTACCCCAATGCCGGATGCAGACGGAAACTGTCTTCACCTTTTTTTTTTCCTTTATTTCTTTTGCCGACACGGGAATAGGAGTTTCGGGATTAGGGGGGGCGTATTACGAGCAACGGCCTTGCCCCTTTTTCTCTCTTACTTTCCTCTCGCTGACGAAAATTCGGGATGGATAGGGCTGTAAGTAGATACATATCCGTATATACGTCCTCATACCGAGCACGGAGTTAGGAGTTGTAGATACGCGTATGCGTGAATATAATATTCTCTTCGTATCGAGTACGCAACCGATGACGATGCCTACTTAGTAGTATATAACACTTTTTCCCCGGCACACCGGGCCGCGATCGGCGTGGCGCACCTCTGTTTTTTTTTTTCTCTTACTCTTTCTCTGAGCGAGGCTGACGAGAACCCGAAGACGAGACTCGGGATCACAGGTTTTACATAGTATGCACATCTAGGTCATGTACGAATAGACGAGGAAGAAGAAGAAGAAGAAGAAGAAGAAGAAGCGAAGAAGTGGCGAAACTGTGTCACTTTGAAGAGCAAGAGAAGTGTGACGATGTCTTTCTTTCTTTGATACATGGTATGAATGAGGGAGTGAGTGAGATGGCTGGGGGGGAGGGGGGAATCACCTTCAATAGATCGCGACGAGTGCCGAGGTAATCGTATATATGTATGTACGCCTTGCGTCTGACTGTAGCATCCGTACTCTGTACCACCTTGAAAAAAGAAGAAAGATATATCTGATATGCACATGAACATCACCATCATCGTCATCTGTATGTACGGAACACATAGTCGTCCAAGAGATTCCGTCTTGTGCCCCCGTTCGGCTACTTAACCTCCATCCGTCCACGTAACACCCAACTCAGCCCCCCTGACCGAGCCTTTCAGCCAAGGCATGTTCTTCTTCTCATATTCTTCTTCTTCTTCTTCTTCTTCGTCGTCTTCCTCTGCTTCTTTTCCTTCTAATCTATTGCCCCCCCCCCCTCTCTCTCTGTGTGTGTAGCCCTTCGGGTAAAAGGGATGGGTGTGTTGCAATTGGTGTCCAGCCAAGATTCCATTCCAGCCTCATTGCTGGAATCACAAGCATCAGCAAACCTCTTTTTTTCTTTCGTCTGAACCAATGGATCGAGCACATAATCCATCCAGGGAAGCTCATTCGTCTGTTCCGTTTATAGACCAGTGGCTTCGTGATCAAACGTCGTTTTGTCCATTCAGGCATAGCCATCTTCTCCTTCTTGTCCCCTTCTTCAAGAATGAACAGCCCCGGAATCTATCAAGTGGATGAGACTGGAACAACCTTTGCAAGAGCATCAGCCAATCTATCTATGCATGTATTTCATCAATTCGTTCAATAGAAGAATGTCGAGAGAAAAACGAGGCAAAAAGACAAGCCCCATCAATCAATCAAACCCCCCTCCAAACCCCCCATACCAAGGCAATGACAAGCTTCATAGCAGCAACAGTCCAAAGCGAAGGCCCAACCGCCTGCGCCGCCTTGGAGATCCAACCGCCGCAGATGGCGCCGACGAGAGTGAGGACGAAGGCGCAGAAGCGGCGTGTGCGCTTCTCGTTGGGCGAGAGGGAGAATAAGCCCCGGTCGGAGACGAGGTCGCATAGCATGCTGGTGACCACCACCGTCGGCACCTCTCCCACCCCTACGCTGCGGCTGCTGACTATCTGTCCGGCTGCTTGGAAGCTTAGGAGGGCGATGATGATGAGTTCTTTGAAGTCGACGTGGGTGGATGGTGATGTTGATGAGGGCGAGGTGGAGGTGGAGGAGGGGGAAGAGGAGGCCCTCGTGGATGGATACCTCCCTTCTATCACTCCCCCCTGTACCATGGCCGCCGCGACGACGACGATGCAGGCTTGAGAGAGGAAGGAGAGCGTCAGTGTGCCCCGACGCCTACCACCCAGCAATTGATACAGGCGGGCGAAGGTGAAGGAACCCAAGACGAAGAAGACGATGGAACATAGTGATCTCGCCCAGCCGTATGGCTTGTTGTTCTGTCCCGAAGTCCCGAGCGCGACGAAGATTGTGTTTCCTAATTGAATGACGAGTGAGTTTTTCTCTTTCTTCTCTTTGATATTCATATATCCCTTTCGAGAAATAGGAAAGGAAAAAAACATACCCGTCTGCATAGAAACAAACGTCCCATACGCTACCAACGAAGCAGCATAAGCCTCAACTCATCTCCATCCTCTTCAAACCCTCCTCCTATCCCCGAACCAAGACAGAAAATCACTCCTCACCGTTATAAATCGTCCCATCCGTCAAGCCGGAGATGAAACAACAAGCCAGAAGAGGCAAGTAAGCGAGCCGGACGTCAACCTCTTGGACAATCCATCCGGCGAGGCCTCGTCTCCTCTTCAGCTGCGAACCACCTTCCGGCTCTGATGAGTCTCCGGCTCCGGATTTGCTCCCCATGACTTTATAGTTGCAAGGTTATGGATGTCAGTGAATTTTTTTTTTCGTCTTTGGTTCTTTATTCTTGGGCTACTGTTTTGTTTTGCCTTGGATTTACCATAAGAGGAGGATAAGCGTCTTCGCCCTAAAGAGAAAGGATCATCCTTTAAAGAATCAACAGGGAGAAAAAAATGGTAAGAAGGAAGAAAGGAGAAGAAGGGGGAGAAGAAGACGAGAGAAAATCGACACTAAAAAGGCCACAGCTATACGGATATAAAACGACGTTGTTTATTGCATTTGCCACCCCTTTCTTTCCCTTTGCTTGCTAATAACAGGTGACTTGATAAGAAAGACCCACAAGAGGAATACTAGTAAACAACAATCATCTTCCATCACGAACCCGCCTTACTACGGATACTACTACTACTATTACTATTATTATTAGTGGATTCTTTCTCTCTCTCTCTCTCTCTCTCCCCTTTTTCTAACTCAAACCTCTCATATCCCCCGTCTATTGTACATACGTAATATGAGGATGACAACTGACACCACAGCGGCCCGCCCCGAGGAAAGGAAAGAAAACCAGCCGGATCTCGACTCCGACACTTTTCCCCCCTTCCTTTCCCTCCTCTTCCCTTCCCCTTCATCCTCGCCAAGAACCAAACCTCATCCAAGAGAAATAATAACAATGAAAAAAAAAAGAAACACTACCGCTGAAATGGTCATGCTTACTTTTACCCGACGTCGTATCGCACCGTCACATCCAAAACTCCTCGTGTCTTCAGGGCAGAATGAGTTCTCGAACCCTTCAGATTCACTTCCTCTCTCCTCATTTTTCTTGGCAGAGCGGGAAGAGAAAAAGAAGATTCACAGAAAATCAAGGAAAACGAAAGTACATCCGGAAGGGAATTGGAGAATCCGTAAGACTCCGGTGCCTTGTTTATCATCGCCATCTCCGGCTCGGCCGATGGTTTGTTTTTCAATCAAGGCGGTCAGCTTCCCGACCGCCTTCCCCCCCCCCTCGCAAGGGATGAATCCCTTCGCTGCTGACGGAGTTGATAAGGCTGATACTGACTCATGAATCTCTCTCTCCGTCTAACCGGAAATCGACCGCTCGCCGAACTCCTACAGATAGAACAGGCTTGACATGAAGCTGCCTCCCTCCCTCTCTCCCATCTAGTTCGCAGAGAAGCTCATCGTATGATTATATGTGCTGTTATGGTAGTCGTTGATCTCGAAAAAGACCGCCTTACTCTGTCTCGGCACGTCTACGGACTATAAAATAGCTCGTCATCCGTCCGCCAGCCCGTCCGCACATATTCTTGGCTTAATATCTCGACAACGACCTTCCGCAACGATTGTAACCTCCCCTTTTCTATGCACGGCATCAGATGCACGCCAAGAAACGAAACAAAGCATGACATTCCTCCGATCCCTCTTCGTATACACATACGTCCATGCCTACATACCTACATATGCACACATGTAGTCGACGAATCCCAAATCCGACCCTCGAACCAAAAACCCTCCAACCTTATCGTGACCCTACGACCCTGAAATCAAAAAACCATGCAACGGCAGAGCAATAAGCTTACTTTTAAAAGTGGTTGGGTTCATGGACACGTCAGACAGTCTCGAACCGGAAGGAGACGAGAAGGAACAAAGACACAAATAGATGATCATGATGGTGATGATGATGATGATGATGATGATGCAACATATACCACATCTTTGCTATACCAAGCCATCGACACATACACGCACGCCCACGCGCGCGCGCGGTTAGCCCTGCAGAGCCCGTGAGCCACGAGATGGAGGGAGCTTCGTCAGATGTGGGTGGAGTCTCGAGGCAGCAACCAAAGGGAGTAATAGAAAATCATGCTCGTCACAAGTATAAGAAGGAAAGGCTCTGTCGAAGGCTCCTCCGAGATGCCTCTTTCGTAGAGAATTGCAGTCTTGGCTCGAACCAGAGAATATCAGCTTTCACTTCTTTTAAGTTTCTTTCCATCTTTGCTTTCTTGATCTTCTCCTCCCTTTCCCCATCATAGTAGCAGCCCGTCATGGCACCGTCAGCCATCGAAGATTCCGTTCCCCGTCCTCGTTCCCATGAGAGGAACTCGGGTGACGAATCTTCCAGCCTCCAGGTGAAGCCACTTGATTCTTTCCTCTCCTTAGGCCACGTTGCCGCCACCACGCCGGAGCCCGCGTCCGGGGCGACCAAGCTTCGGAAGATGCTGCTGGAAACCAACGAGCTCATCGTCTGCCCCGGTGTCTACGACGGCTTGTCGGCACGGACCGCCATCGAGCTGGGTTTCGATGCTTTGTACATGGTCAGTTGAAATTCCACGCCGACACAACTTTCGTTTGCTCACAAAACGCAGACCGGCGCTGGTACCACGGCTTCGCGCTTGGGCCAGCCCGATCTCAGCATCGCCCAGCTTCATGAGATGCGGGAAAACGCCGACATGATTGCCAACCTTGATCCCTTTGGCCCTCCGCTGATCGCCGACATGGACACCGGTTACGGAGGTAAGACGCTCACCATCCGTTCAACCTCGTCCGACTCTGCCCCTGACTCTGACTGACACCCCTCCCGTAAAAAAAAAAGGTCCCATCATGGCAGCCCGTACCGTGGAGCAGTATATCCGCTCCGGCGTCGCCGGCGCCCACCTGGAAGACCAAGTCCTGACCAAACGGTGCGGCCATCTGTCAGGCAAAAAGGTCGTGCCTCGCGAAGAGTATTACATGCGGATCCGAGCCGCCCACGCGGCCCGCGTCCGGATGCGTTCCGACTTCGTCCTCATCGCCCGCACCGACGCCCTGCAGACGCTGGGCTATGACGAGTGCATCGAGAGGCTGAGGACGGCCCGTGACCTCGGCGCCGACGTCGGCCTGCTCGAGGGCTTCCAGTCAAAGGAGCAGGCGGCACGAGCCGTCCGCGACCTTGCTCCTTGGCCGCTGCTGCTTAACAGCGTGGAGAACGGGGCTAGCCCTACCATAACCGTCGACGAGGCCCGGCAGATGGGCTTCCGCATCATCATCTTCTCCTTCGCCTGCCTCGCGCCGGCTTATCGGGCCATCAGGGAGACGCTGACGCTGCTCAAGACGAAGGGCGTCGTCGGTACGCCCAAAGAACTGACGCCCAAGCGCTTGTTCGAGGTCTGCGGTCTGAAACACGCCGTGTCGGTAGATGTGGAAGCTGGCAGTTTGTCCTTTGCGGGAGGCGTATAAGCAACAACTGTAAATCTGAAATTGACGATAGAATTTGGTTGATGGGATCGGTGACGGTCACATGGGAAACGGGCTGGGAAACAAATTGCGAGCGACGGACAGATCGATGAGCCAACAAGTAAATGCTTTGCCTTTTTATTAACCATCTTTTAATATTGAAGTATCGCAGACCTGTCAAGATCTGATTCATGCGCCAGGAGTCGACCCTGATATCTGTAGTTAAAGGCATCAGCCTGTCATGTCCGGTCAGGGTCACGAAATCATTTTCTACATCGACATCCCCAAACAATGCAGTCCTCCCAACAAAGGCATCCATCCAGCCTTGACTGTTTTTTCACGTCTTGTGAAGCAGGAGGAACTCAACATCTATGGTCGTCAAGTGTCGTAAGCATCGCTCGTCCGGGTGACGGGACCAGTCATCAGCATTCATCTGTCACGCTCATAAGCCGCCGCCTCGGAGAGTCTCCCTTCGACCCTTGCTATCGTCTCCTCATCGTACAACTCCTCGAGTGGCTTTCTGGCCCTCATCACCTCCTTTTCATGCCGCGCAGCCTCCTCCTTGGTCATGCAGACCAAATCACGCAGTCGCAACGTCGAAAACCTCTGAATGTTGGATCCTTCGCCGATGACGCTCATGTTGGTCGTCTCCGGTCGGCGCCAGCGGATGAGAACCAGCTTGGAAGGAATCCGGCTCACGATGCTGCGGGCTTGGTATAGTTCTTCCGACAGGAAAGCCACGTCGCCCACCGTCAGAGGCGTCCTCAGCCCCGTCGTCTCCGGATCGAACAAGCGAGCCAACCTCTCCTCGAAGCCCTGTACGAAGGCAAGAATGCCCTCGTACATCTTGTCCCGTCCCTTGGCCGCAATGTAGTTGGTTGGGTAGCCGGCAAGCGTGAGAATGACGTGGTTCGCCGCCGTAAGGCCGAAGATGGCCGGTATGGTGCCCAGCACCGGCAGGATCCTGACGCGAAAGTTGGGCATGACGCCCAGCTCGCCGACTGACCCCCTTTGGAACTGATCCTCTGGTAGAGGTAACAATTCAGCCTTGCCCTCGCCGGATTGCTCGGTCGAGTAAACGGCAGGGATGCCGCCGGTGATGCCAAGCAGTTTTAGTCTTCGTCGCGTCGCCCTCGATAGCCTATCGTCCTGGCTGGAGCCGACATCTCCGACGACGATCCGGGTCGGGTCGCTCTTACAGCCGGCACCCATAGCGCTGATGACGGGCAGCCCGCGCATATAACAGTGCTGAAGCAGCTCAACCTTTGTGTCGATGTTGTCAATGGCATCGACGATGAAGTCGGGCGTGCGTCCATCCTGCCACGGTCCCAACAGTGTCTCGACGTCGGCGAGTTGAAATTTCTTGCGCCGCAGGTCGAAGCTGACCCATGGCGCGACTGCAGCGAGATGGCGACGGAGGCACTGCACCTTAGAGGTGCCGACGTCGGCGAGGGTCGCGACCGCATGTCGGTTGAGAGAACTCAGCGAGACCTGATCAAAGTCGATGAGTCGCAGGCGAGAGACGCCGGATCTAGCCAAGGAGGCCGCGCAGTGCGAGCCAACGCCACCGCATCCAACGACGATGACGAAGGCATCGCGCAGCTTCGCCAGACCCTCTGGAGTGAGAAACACACGGTTCCTCGCAAGCTGTTCCGAGATCAGCTCGTCATCGAAATCGCCCGCCTGCGCCCGTTGCGCCAGCTCGAGATCCTTGGCATCCTCCTCGTCAGTGATGGCGTCGAGCTGCTCGTCGTGTCAGCTCTGAATAGTCCGGATCAAGGCGCAGTGCAACCTTTTCTGTCAGTGAAGGGATCGAGCCTTTGAGCTCTGACAACCTCGCTTCCCTTTCCAGCGCCTGATATCCAAGTATCAGAGACGCGACGGCGGCGCCAGAGATGACGGCGGTGGCCACCAGTAACTGGAACCTCTCCGAGAAAAGGAGTGGCATGGATGCTGTTCTGTGATGACCTTCCGTCATCGGAAGCTTTTCTTTCCCTCCTCTCCCAGCAGGGCCTTATCCTAGCCCCTCTCTCATGCTGAGTCATCTACATCCTCTTCATCGACGACGCAACGACGCATCTTCTCCTCTTCCTCCGAATCGCATCGCAATTCGCGATGGCTCTTCGGCCTCTGGCTCGCCGCCTCGGCCCGGCCAAGGTCACCTTCTGCTGCCGATGCTCGTCAATTTACTCGTCTGCTACTCAGCGAACGCGGCCCGCGCTGCCCTTCCTCTCCGCTCCGACGACCAGCCCAACCACCGGCCGACGCTTCACCTCGGCGCAGAAGCAATGGCTCAAGCACGAGATGAAGGTGGCTTTCCGATACACGACGGCCTTCTGCGGCTGTCTCCTCGCCGCCCTTGGAATCAACTACGCTATCAATCAAGAGGCTATCGAGCGCGACTTTCCCACACCACCCGAGTGGAAGTTCTTGACGCGAAAACGTCTGAGGGATGCCCTTAAAGAGGAGACCACCCTCTTACCCAAAGCCTATCTCAGCGCGAGAGCTGCCATCGCAAGACTCGAAAAATCAGAGAGCTCCAGCCAGAATCTTGTCAAGTTGGCTGACGCGCCTCACCCCAAGGTTGAATACCCGGAGGAATTCGTACCTTACGATATCTCGGCCAACTCTGAGAATTGGCGAAGGGGCTACTTCGAGGCCCTCATGTTCTCGGCCAAGGCGGCCCGGCTTCTCGAGGGCCATCTTCTCGATGTTACACGCAATTACATCTTCCCTCCGGAATACGTCATCGGCCCTTCCAACCGACGGCCGAGACCCATCCCGCCGGGAGCTCCGTCCGCTCCGCTCGAGCGCAATTGCAGGCTGGCATATCCCCCATTCGAGAACTACTACATCAAAATTCTCGCGACCAAGGGCTTTTCCCCGCGCCAAAGGATAGAGGCGATTCTTGCTTTCGCCTCCGCCGTGGAGTCCAAGGGCAAGCTTGATGCGATCGAACCTCTGTGCTCCCTTGCTCTGAAAGAAGCCACTCGAAATATAGAGCCAGCTCATCTCCCGTACGATACTAAGACGCTAGTGCTCAAAGACGGAAGCGATCCCCCCTCGGCAAACATACTTGATGCCCTTGCTGCCGTGGCCAACTTCAAGTCCCGCGCAGGCCAGCTCTCGTCCGCCCTCCCCATATACGTCTCAATCCTCAAGGCACGCCGCTGTCTTTCCGACACTCCTCCTTCTCCTCCTGCGGCGATCTCGAACAGCCGACCTCCGTCCACAATGCAGTGGATCATTGACTATTTCAGACCGCCGCCATACCCCGAATCCCCGGGAGACGGCACGGAGCCACCGTGGCGCAACGGCCGCGAGCGCTGTCAGGAGGCGGCACTACATCTCTGGATCGGCGAGTTACTCTATTACACATCGTCAAAAGTCGATGGCCTGGCCTGGACGCGAGACGCCGTCGATCTGTCAGAGGAACAGCTTCGCGCAGGCGAAGTAGACAAGAAGACTAAACATAGTTGTCGAGAGTGCCTGGACACAGGCCTCCATAACTGGTGGGTTATGGTGACACAGTTGGCTAAGGCCGAGAAGGCGAAGAAAAAAACTGGTGGTAAGCTCATCCCTTTCTGGAAGGAAGCCGAAGAAACGGGGAGCCGCTGGGATACAGAGCGGGCTGTGGTGCTGGATCGCATGAAGAGAAGTCGGGAGCTGCTGGTGGACCCTACGCCAATACCTTCGCGGGACTTGATCTCTTATTTTACGGCCTGAGGCTCTACTCTATTGATCTTTCTGCTCCTCGCCCCTTGATAAGCTGTCTTCGTGCTTTGAAGACGGCTCACACATCTCCTGCTTTCACTTTCAGCCACAGTATATTGAGAGAGGACGGTTTTTTACATGCGACTAAGTCCCTCGATTCTCGACCCCGATCGAGATACTGGGTCTCGACTCCTCGGGCACCTTCTCCCAGTTATCCTCCATCGGTTCCTCCGGCCGCTTCAACGCGACAATCGTCGGGTTCACAAAGTCGGGCGTCGTAGCGGCAACTTGGAGGTAGTTCAAGGCGGGGACGAGAGCGCGGATAAGTATGAGCTCTGTATAGTAGGTCTCCGACGAAGAATAGCAGGGGCATCCGAGATTGGGTATGCTTTCGGCCTCGTTGCCCGTAGGCGGTGCCAGGGGCATATCCAGCGGCAGGTCGGAGGCGAGATAGGCTCGGGTACGCTAGAAAACGATGTCTCTTAATTACGGATGAGGTTCGAGGAAGAGGAGTAGTAGTTTGTGCACTTACCTTGGCAAGAAAGTCCTTGAAAGCCGAGTTAACGAGCTCATCGTCGGCGTAGACGTGACCAAGGAGGAGCATGGATTTCAGACGGCCCTCCCAAGTGGCCCAGTCCTCATCAAGGTACTGCGTCAGAAGCTCGCAAGACTGGCCGATAGCCACGAAACTGACGGTCGCGTCCGACTTTACGAGGGCATCGACAACCTCTCGACAGACGTATCGCACATGACGAGCCGCACTCTCATTCCCCGGCACGTCATGAAGGCCAGACACGAAGCGATAGCCATGATGGACCAGCGAAGGCAGCGGCACAGCCTGGCTCGCGATGACGGTCAGCGCGCGACGGCCCTCGGGCCACCAGTAAAGCTGGCCCGGGTTGGCGAGGATGATTCCCTGCGACGGCGTCTGCGCCTGCAATGCGCGCACGACCGATACCATGGTGCCCTTGTCGATGCCGCCCCGGCCGTTGGACACCCGCTTGGCTAGGATGCCTAGCTCTTGGCATGGTTCGCCGAAGAAGACGACGACGTGGGACTTGGTCTTTATGTCGGCACTTGCCATGATGGGTACGTGGCGCTCTGTAGGTGATGACCCGAGTGGAAGCCTCAGTTTATTCATCCCGAGGTTTTCAAGACGGGCATGTACGATATCTTCCATGACATCTGATGCTTGATGGTTAGCAGCATCTCCATCGCTGACGGTATCCGTAGGTACTTGAAGTGTGAAAAAAAAAAAAATCCTCACGATCAAAGGCAAACCGCTGTCGCAGATTAATCCTCTCATTATGATCAAGGAAGAATTTGAAATATAGATCAGGCCTCTCAATATTCCGAACCTCATCCTCGTCGTTGATGAAATACCTGCCCGCTTGCCCACTTTTGGTCAGTCATTGCCCCCGTCTTTCTCACTCGCGACGATAAGGAACGAGACGAACCCGAGTTCTTTGAGGCTGGTGGGGAAATGAGCCTCTTGCGGCAGCCCGGACCAGTGACGGCGGAACATGACGATCTGCGTTGATGAGGTCGAGCGAATGAAATCTTTGCTGAGGTGAAGAAGATGCGGCGCGAGGCAGGGGAGAGAAGGGGAAAAGGTTTAGAATAGAATGGCGCCCACCCGCCTTCAGTGACAGGGAAAATGCAGCCAACCGCCGGCTCAGGTATGGAAAACGATGGCTGCTAAATGGCAACTCCCTCGTTTGCAATCAACAGGGAAGCCATCACTGCAAAGAGGATCTACTATCACTGCGAATACCTAGGTATGCATAGAAGCAATACCATTTGATCAAACACACGCGATAAATCGCTACACCTAGCTACCTACGCTCTTCCAGCCTGAGCATCCGTTATCCCCCGTAAACGCCCACCTAATTTGACCAACCTGCCTAGGTGTATCACCCATCTGTAATATGCCGTTTCGCCAGCCGAGAAAAATAATCAGCATTATTGAAGAAAGGATAACAAGAAAAAACATGGCTAGCCCGGCCCAGATCCGTACCGGCTGCGAAACGCCTGGCTAATACTGAAGCGACTGCTGATGGCCCCGCGATTCATATGGCTGGCTAGCACTTCCTCCATTGCCGACTGCGTCACCGACGCATCTGCGATAGCTGTCAGTTCACTGTTTGATGAGACCGGTTGAGGGGCCTATGTACTTACCGTCGAGGTCGCTGTAGCTACTCCCCATGCTCGGCGTGCCGTCGCTGCCCTCATGCGATACTGCCTTGCCTTTGCCACGACCTGACAGTTCCGCGGTACGACGCGGCGACCCGTGACCGACCGTCTTTTGCTCGCGGGGCCGAGTAGGCCGCGGGAGATTCGCACCCGACCCTGCCGACGAGTCCGACAGATGCGACTGCAACGTCGCGTCTTTGCGGGAACCCTGATGGCCTCGCTCTACCACTATTCGGCCGTCGCCCTTCAGAGTTGATGCCAGGTCCTGACCTTCTGATGCCGCTGGCTGATACGGCTGAAAAGCCGGTTCTGACCCCTCTTCGCTATCGCCGTCTCCGGCGCCGCCGAATGGCTGACTGGCTTCCGTTTGCTGGAACCGAGGCGGCCGACGGATAATACGCGACTGGGCAGGACTCGATCCGTCGTCGTCGTCATCGTCATCGTCATCGTCATCGTCGTCATCGTCGTCGTTTTCGTCATCGTCGTCAACGTCGTCGTCTTCGTCAGACAAAGTTGCCGTCGCCGGGCCAGGTGTCGCCGCTCGCCTCTGCTCGACAACAGTAGTAGGCGATGGATGTACAGGAAGCGAGGACAAGCGTAGCCGATCGGCAGAGACGGTCGAGACGGGCGGCCTCACTGAGGCGCCGCTGGCGTCACGGGTATTTCCTGCGTGGATCGACGTGTTACGAGAGCCGGCGGGCCGCGAAGCAGCGCCACCTTCCTGGCGCGGCATGGGCGAGTCGCGTTTGACAGACAAGGCCGATGTCGTCCTCGGGTGGTCGGAGCCCGGCGGAACAGGCGATGGCGCGGCCGAGCCCCTGGCGGCAGCCGTGGCCTTGCGGACCTGAGCGCGGACCTGGGAAGCGTGACGATCGGTCAGATAAGCGACTTGCTGGAGCAAGAAGTCAACAGGAACTTGAAATCCGAGGGCACTGCGCACTGTCAGCATCACACATCTTCACGTCGACCGACTGGGAAAGACGAACACCTGATGCCCTGTTTAGCCTAGCCGTCAGCGGTGCCCCCAAAGAAATGATTTCATCGTAGGAAACTCACAGTCGACATCTGTTTGGGAAGCTCCCGATAGGATCTTCCAGAGCTCTTCATCTCTGGCAGAGTCCCAGTGGACCTGGACTCGGTCAGCGTGGACCCAGCTAGAGATGCTGCTGAGCATCTTGAGAACGCACCTGTGGCGGATCGACGAACTGCCCACGCGGGATGGGAACTCGCACGTATACCGTGTAGTCCGATTCGGCCATGGCAACAGTGAAGAAACGCGCGAGGCTGGGGCGGGAGAGAGAAACGGGTGAGGCGAGACAAGGCGACGAGTCATCGCGCCTTAAGTAGAAGCATTTATCGATAAGATACGGATAGACTTGTGTCAGCTTATCAGATAACTCGTTATCGGATCTTCTCTCCACCGAATGCCGATGAAGTAATCGGACCTTGAAAGAGATTTCCCCAATAACTTCGCTGGACGCCTCAGGCCGGAGCTGGATCCCAGTAAGCAGCGAGCTGCTGAACGCACGCACGAGCAGCCAATTCTTTACAAGGGCTTTGCTGGAACGCGAGAGAAAGAGAGAGAGAGGGATAAATCCTCGTGAAAACGACATCGGCTTCGCCTCCACCGTGCTGGCTCGAGCATGTCTCAGCTAGCGGCCTCTGCCGGTGCTGACCATGCTCTAGCCGACGGCAGGCCATCACGGATTGTCGAGTCTACTCTGAAGAATCGAGCTCAGAATAGCCACAGCCCCTTTGTGAGCAGCGCTAGAGATAGCCCCGTTAAATGGCAGCTCTTGGACGGGCTCAGCGTAGGGCGGGCCGCGACAGAGAACAAGCTCATCTTCCTCCATATCGGATACCGAGCTTGCCACTGTTGGTCATGATCCTTCTTGCTGATCCATTATCGATGGCTCACCGTCTTCGACAGTCAGTCGTATCATGGCCATCGAATCTTTCTCAAGTCCTGAATGTGCTCATATGCTCAACAACCACTTCGTCCCTGTCATCGTCGACCGGGAAGAGCGTCCAGACATCGACGCCATCTATATGAACTACGTTCAGGCAATGAGTAGCGTCGGTGGCTGGCCGCTCAACCTGTTCCTCACGGCCGAGCTGGAGCCCGTCTTCGGAGGCACTTTCTGGGCGGGCCCTGGCGCGGCTCGACGACTCGTAGCCGAGCACGAGGATGAGGCGCCGGACTTTCTCACCATCTTGAGAAAAGTGAGCGACATCTGGAGAGAACAGGAAGGGAGATGCCGTAAGGAAGCAACCGAGGTTCTGAGCCAGCTTAGAGAGTTCGCTGCTGAAGGCACCCTGGGCACCCGCGGCATCCCGGTCCAGCCTTCGTCCGTTGTGCCGCCGGGGTGGCTGAACCCGGGCTTGACGGACTTGTTGGCTGCCCATGGACGTGACACCTCTGTGATAAGCGAGCTGGATCTGGATCAGCTGGAGGAGGCATATACGCACATCGCAGGCACCTTCGATCCCGTCTGCGGCGGCTTCGGCTTGGCGCCCAAATTCATAACGCCGCCGAAGCTGGCCTTTTTGCTGAAGCTACAAAGCTACCCTAGCCCCGTGTTGGACGTGGTCGGGCCAGAAGAATGCAAGCACGCGACGGACATGGCAATCCACACGCTACGCAAGGTTCGTGATGGTGCTCTGCGTGATCACGTCGGCGGCGGTGGCTTTGCGCGCTGTTCTGTCACGCCTAGCTGGAGCATTCCCAACTTCGAGAAGCTTGTGGTCGATAACGCCTTGCTACTCGGCCTGTATCTGGACGCCTGGCGTGTCTGTGGCGGCCAGGTCGGCGGCGAGTTCTTCGATGTCGTCCTCGAGCTCGTCCACTACCTGACGTCGGAGCCTATCGCCTTGGACGGTGGCGGCTTCTTGTCCAGCGAAGCTGCCGACTCGTATTACAGGCGAGGCGATAAGGAAATGAGGGAGGGTGCCTACTATCTTTGGACGAAGCGAGAGTTCGACTCGGTTCTCCACGCTGTTGACAGGCGCATCAGCCCTGTTGCTGCCATGCATTGGGACGTACATGAACACGGAAACGTGGACGAAAGGCATGATCCAAACGAGGATTTCATCAACCAGAACGTCCTTCGAATCGTCATGACCCCTGAAGATATTGCCCAGCATTTAGCCATCCCGATCGAGACGGTGAAGCGATACATCGCCACCGCCAAGAGTGAACTCAAGTCTAGGAGGGACGCGGAACGACCTCGACCCGAGCTAGACGACAAGATTGTCACCGGCTGGAATGGACTGGTCGTCTCTGCCCTGGCTCGGGCAGCTATGAGTCTGCAAAAGGTTGATGCTGAACTGGCAGAGAGGTGCCGGACCGTGGCGAGGGCCGCCATCGACTTTATCAAGAGAAATCTTTGGGAAGGGGACGCCCGTTTTCTCTACAGGGTTTGGCGACTCGGCAAGGACACGCAGGCCTTTGCCGATGACTACGCTTACTTGATCCTCGGACTCCTCGACTTACACGACGCAACTGGCGACCGCGGCCTCGTCGAATTCGCCGCGGCGGTCCAAGGTATGTCAAATAAGCCACAGGCCGTCCATCGAAAGCTTTCTTCTCCGCTTCCCCTTGCCCCTAGCTAACACGATACGGCAGAGACGCAAATCCGACTCTTCCACGACCCGGCCGGAGCCTTCTATACGACAACAGCTTCTTCACCACACGCCGTCCTCCGTCTGAAGGACGGCATGGACACGTCTCTTCCCTCCACCAACGCCGTATCAGCCTCCAACCTCTTCCGGCTCGGCGCCCTCCTCGGAAACGAGCGCTACTCGTCTCTCGCCCGCAGCACCGTCAACGCATTCGAGGTCGAGATGCTCCAGCATCCCTGGCTTTTCCCTGGTCTTTTGGATTCCGTCGTCACTACCAGGCTGGGTTTATCGTCTGAGGAGGACGGATGAGCCTAGGTCTGCTAGTCGTCAGGCTTTGATCATCACCTGGATCGTGTTTTTCTTGTCCTATTTCAGGTCTTTTGATTGTTCTTTCGTCGTTGCAATTCGCCTTATTAGCGCGCTTCGCACGTTGGAGAAGGAGGAACGCGTCTCTCTCGATGATCGTGTTGGGTTTACGATTATGTTCTTATTGATGAATCACTTGGGTTTTGTATGGATACCAGGACGTAAGACGCCAAAATGGACCTCGATAGCATCGTCATTTAGATTCTCTTTCTCTCTCGTCATGTTCTCTGCGAACGGAAAGTCTTTCTTTTATCAGGGGTATCTATCCGACCCATCATCACCATGCCCCCTGATCACAGAACACGCTCTTCTTTCGCCCTCCCCTTCTTTCTTACACACGCTTCCCCCCCCCCCCCCCTCTGCCAACTGTTGCCAAAGCTCGCTTCTCCCGAGAACGTCATGTCATACAGCCAGGTCAGGAGCGAGGACTGTCTCCCGAGCCGGTCGTGCGGTTCATGAGGCCCGTGAAGAAATTCTGGAGCTGTTCTGTGTCGTATTCTTTGGCGAGGCTTTCGATCGGGCTTGTGATGTCGGCGTCGTCTGGGGTGGAGGATGAGGCGACGCGGGCGTTGCGATCCTTTTTAAGAGGTTAGCAAAGGAAAGGAGCAAAGATGTCGTTTCTGCGAGAAAGATAGGGGTGTGGGGGTGGGGGAGAGGTTCAATGGTTTGACTCGCCTTAAGGCGCTGCAGCATATCATCCGCATCAACCTGGATGCCACCCATATTACACTGCACAGGACCGATATGATCGTGAACGCTCTTCTCATCGCCCCCAAAGTCCAACCGACGGGTGGGCGTGAGGTTGTTGTTGTTGTTGTTATGTCCGCTGCTGCTATCGGCCTGCTTGTCGGGAAGCGGCGCCTTAGCCTTGAAAGCCTCGAGGATCTTGAGCTGCCGCTCGAGAAAGGCCTGCGGGTCTTCGCTCTCTGTCGCGACGGCGGACCCGTCGTCCATTGCGCTTTCGACGACGGCGAGGCCGCCGCTGTTCGGATCGCGACACCAGGATTCGTACTGCGCTATGGCGCTGGCGTTACGGGCGGAAGAAGAAGCGTGGTGGAGGTCTTCGACGCCGTTCTCTTCGTCGTCGTCGTCGTCTTCTTGTCTTTCTTCTTCTTCATCCTCCATCGATGGGGGACTTGACCCGGCAGGAAGCTTAATGTCTTCTTCCCACCCGCGCGAGACGAGCTCGGCGTCAAAAGTGCCGCCCAGGATGCGGATCTTCCCCCACGAGTCCCAGTTGGGGGCCACGACGATCTGGTCGCGGTCGATGACGTTGTGTTTGAGTGGTTGTCGTTTCAGAAGAGATGTGATGCCGAGGGTGGAGTGGAGGAGAACGGGGAGCTGGGAGGGTGTGTTTTGTGATGTGTATATGAGGGAGCCGCCGTCTTATACTTCGAGTTAACAGATAGGAAGACCAAGTTCAGGGTGAGAGATGGATCGCTCACGTCGTAGCAGCACGGTTCGTAGATATTGAAGAACCGTGTCAAAGTCTGGTTCTCGCCACCCTTTGTTCTTTTCAAGAAACTCCATCCTTTGTGCCTACACGTCCGTCATTAGCCATGCGCGCGCAATCCGTTTCGCGGGAGGTCCGCCAACTTACGTTCTGGCACACGACACATAGCGGAAGGCCAAGGGGGTCCGTCCACTCCCCCGGTCCGACAGGCAGCAAGCCATCTCCGTCACCAGCCGTGCCTGTTGCAGTCGCGGTGCCATCAAGATTGACGGCGGCGCCTCCCCTTCCCCTCTCCTTCCAAGATGCCATGACGTTTTCCATCTCGTTGCGTGCTTCTGTGCTTATTTGCCGCATGACTTGCTCTAGAACTTGGATCCAGGTCCAGAGCTGCCGCAACCATAGATGCGGTTGGGCCCAGTCGAGGAGAACGACCAGCGCTGTGTTGGGGATGGCTTCGGGGGTGAGCAAGGGAGAGATGAGGGGAGCGAATTCAGCCGACGGCTGCGAGAGGAGGTAGAGGGAGACGCGAGCCAAGGTGTCTACTCGTTCGAGTCAGTGACACTTCCGTCGTCAATACGCGGCGTACCACGCACCATCTTGGTCTGCGTCGAGGACGTCGTAGTACGTATAGCCTAGAGCAAAGCTGTTGGCAACAGGGGGATTTGTCTGCCGATCAAAGCCGCGTTTCGATGGCGCCTCGTACAAGGAATCGATGAAGTCTCGCTGTGATTCTGGTGTTCCGCCTGTTTCGTAACGTCAGCAGGCGATGCCAGCCGCCGCCCGAGACGGGTATGTTCTTGTCCGGCAGCCTCTTCAAGCGCTTACCCAGGACGAGGATATTCTTATCCGGTAGCCTCTTCCCGCTTGCGACGGACTCCAGCATTGAAGTCCATAGGTTTCTTTGCGGCGGACCGTTCGAGTCGGTCGATCTTGAAGTGTATGTCGACCCTCGATGGTCGCCGCCCGCCATGGCGGCAGGAAAAGGAGGCCGTCCGGGCTCGACGAGGAGTTGGTCGAATCAAGGACGCGTCGTCGTCGTTGGCCGAAAGGGTTCGTCTATTCCAGGCGCATCTTGGAAGTTGCAAGAGGTCCTTTGAGGCGATCAAGAGCGTCCGCCGTTACCAGCAAGTCTCTTGACATGAAGGATGTTCATCAATGAACGTCTCGTCACTCGTCGTCGCCATTCATCAACTAATAATATGCAGTGGGGCGCGGGAGCTTGGAGCGTTGGCATTCCGGTCCGCGGAGAGATGTTGACCCGCCCCGGCCAGCCCATCTAGAAGCACTGAGATGAAGCTACCGGAATTCCTCTTGAAGGCATTCCCTCCTTGTGAGACAGTCAAAGATGAACAAGATCCGCGCCATCCAGGCGCTCAACCAAAAGGAGATCGAACAAGGAGTGTATGTGAAGCGGTCTAGCCCTTCTCCTCCCGGCTCCCCTAAATTTCCGTCGCTGACGCGTCTTGACGGACGATGCAGTTCCACAGAAGGCTCCTGGCATACCGACTTCCGCGACACGGCCTACGTCTACTTCGGCGGGCTGCCGTACGAGCTGTCTGAAGGCGACGTCATAACGATATTCTCTCAGTTCGGTGAACCCGTCTTCCTGAAGCTCGCTCGCGACAAAGAGACGGGCAAGTCTAGAGGCTTCGGCTGGCTAAAGTACCACGATCAACGGAGTACCGACCTCGCCGTCGACAACCTAGGCGGCGCAGAAATCGGCGGAAGGCTGATCAGCGTCGATCACGCGCGATACAAACCTCGAGATGATGAGGATCCGGACGAGTTCAGGGTCGGCTGGGAGGACATGAGGCGCAGGGAGGGCCAGCCCGTATCTGAAGACGAGAGCAGCGAAGGCGACGACGGCGACGACACAAAGACGTCTCGGCCTTTGTTGCCGGAAGAACGCCAGCTGGCAGAACTCGTGCGGGATCACGATGACGACGATCCTATGAAGGCGTATCTCATCGAGCAGAAAAAGGAAGAAATCGAAGAGGCGAAACGGAAGGCCGAGAAGAGGGAGCGAAAGAACAGTCATCGTCACCATCGCTCGTCTCATCGATCTAGACGTGACGAAGATAAATCTGAGCGACGATTGCGGAGGGATCACTCGCCTCGAGACCTCGAGCGGCGCCGGGAGGATAGGCACAGGCATCGTGATGATTCTTCGGTCCGCCACCGGCGTCGGCGTCGGACACGCTATGACGACGATGACGATGACGGTAAAGACGGGACGGGTTCACGCAGACGCGACACCGACAGCGATACGCGGCGTCGCCGGCGGGACTACGACGATGAAGACGAAACGGGTCGAATATCGGACCCCCGGGGGCGCGAGGGGGAGTATTCAGAGGACCGTCGGCGGAGAGATCGGCATCGTGGGGACGAGAGACCATCGCGGCGCGCGAGCAGAAGTCGATCGCCAAGTTGGAGGAGGAGAAGCCGTTCGCCGCGGGAGCGACAAGGCTAGGACGCGCCCAGCATGGTGTACATAGGTATGCGCAGGACGGGATACATCTTCATGATACCAGTGTCGACAACAGACAGTAACTGAACAGAAGAAATGGAACAAAGCTGAGACCGACCCAATGCAAATTCCGCCCCCAAAAACGCCTCCATGCAACGCAAGCAAGCCTCTTCCATGAAAACAATGAGACAATGACCGGGGCCGCCATCGTACCATTACGTCCGATTCATGTGTTTCCTAAATAGCGCTTCCAGCCTTCCCGTATGCAGTGTCTTCTGCCGTCGTCGCCGTCGATCAGAACAAACTTTTCCCACCTCGCGTCCTGGCCGGCACCGACGACGGCCAGGCTGTCATCACCGATCCAGCCGATAACGCCCTTGGGCGGCCTCGTCGTTCCCAGCATGGTGCCCTCGTCGAAGGGGATGCCACCGACCATGGCGTCGTCTCCGGCCTCGAAACGGACCGAAGTGAAGGAGTAGATGTCGGAAAAGACACGCGGCATGAGGGGAATCTTGCCCAGAATACCCCATTTGCCCGTGTCGCCCTCTGCGCCTGGCGATTGGTCCTTGGTCTGGGCGTTGGGGATGTCGAAGATGTGGAGGGTAGACTTGTCGGAAGTGCAGGCGAGCATGGTGCCTGAAGGGGAAAACGCGAGCGAGAAGATGGTCGCCGCATCGATGCCGCGGCGCAGCTCGGCGACGCGGGCGCAGTTGGTGGTGGAGTAGACGCGGATGAGGGTGCCGGTCTCGCTGGCGCTGGCCAGCAGCTTGCCGTCGGAGCTCAGCTGGATCGCCTTGAGGGCAGACGAATGGGCCGGAATAATGCTGACGTTGCCCGTCGCCAGGTCCACGACCTGCACCTGACCTGACGTGCGGCCGGGGAAGGCAGCCTTGTTGCCGGCTAGACAGCACAGCCCGAGGAAGTTGTCGGCCGTCTCGTAGACGTGGAGCAGTTCCGGGGGCTTTGCGAAGGCGTAGACGCGCACGCTAGTCTGTAGGATGACGACGACACGTTCCCGTCCTAATCTGATGCCACGTATGGGTTGTAGCGCTGTGATGTCGAGAGCTACCTTGCCTTTCATGTCGTCCCATATGATGGCCTGTCGACAGCGTCAGGATGATGCGGCATATATCGAGAAAGCGAGCGCCTCACTTTGTTCATGGCAAACTTGGGCGACCGGCCGCCGCCGACGAGAGCTAGATAGTTGGTCTTGCCCATCATCTGTACGAGACCGATGCCGGCATTGAAGTCTGAGTGCGCTCGTCAGCACAGGTAGCATGTCGCATCCAACAAAGGCGATATCGAACCTCGGGATGCCTTGAGAAGACACGATTTGGTGTGAAATACTGGACGGCGAGCAGAGGTCAGCGACAGCAGCTAGACAGACGAAGCAGGGAGACGTCTCACCGCATATCCCAGACTCGAGGCCGACCGCGAAGCAGCTTGAGTCGTTGTTGAAGGAGACGGAGAGAACAGTGGTGGGGTTAGATGACTCTATCGGCGGACGGACGTTCATGACTGTGGCGGAGAGCGATGAATATCGCGGAGGTAGCAGAGGTGGTCGGATACCGCTATGAGGCCGCCGTGAGGATGCGCATCACGGGATGGTTCGGAAGGCGGCCCGGCTTGAGACCGACGAAGAGCTGGTCCAGCTGGGATGGTCAAGGCACGCGGTAGATCGATGTTTACGCCCGGCAGAAACGCGGGTTACGGCTGATGAGTTGGAGGTAAGCGGTCGCGCAGGAATGGGCTGGCAGATGAAGTCTCAGTTGTCGTCATCGCGAGGCTCGCTGTTGGCATTGTGTGTGATTTATGCGGGAGTTGAGAAGCGCGGGCCGAAAAGGCTCCAGGACGCGAGCCACACGTGGCGCAGCTGGTGACATCTATTGCAAGGAACAGCCACGCGGCAACGCTTATCGCCCTAGTAGGCTAGCAGACTGCAAGAGTCTAGCGAGTCTATCCGTACTGGTCAAGTTTAGCAGGTTGCTCCAACAACATGACCTAGTTGTGAAGGCAGAATATCGTTTTTCTTCTTGACAAGGTTGTCATTGAAGTAACCAGTTTTAAAGGCAGACGCAGTGGCTTTTTTTTCCCTTTCCCCTTTTCTGCCCATCCGCCACGAAAGATGCAGCGCGCAGAGGCAGGGTATCTGGTCGGGCTTCCATGCCGAGGAACTGCCGCCTGGCCCAGAACGGCTAGCCGGGGCCAAGGTATCAGTAGCCTGTAGGTTGTGCAGGTGGTACCCGTCGCGGATGGTCAAGGCAGGGCAGAGGGAAGAAAGACAGCAGGCGTGTCGTTTTCGCCGCCGCACGGCGTTACGTGCAGAGAGAGGATTGGATGTCGGAGAAGAGATGAAGGAGGACGCCTCGAGAAGAGACTTGCAATAACGGCCTTGTAAAGCATTGGAAGGGCTCGGATAAATAACTGACATGTGTCTTCGGCTCACAGTGCCACTCTTATTTGCCTATCCGTACATTATCCGTACATACACGCTTTTACAGGCTACGAGCCTACGGCCGATACAGGATGACGTGGGAAAGAAGAGAAAAAGAAAGTAATCAATTCAGAGGGGAAAAAAAGCAGATACCTAGAGAAGGACCACCGCCGAGAAAGAGTGCGTGACAGACAGAGAGAGTGCGCTCTTTTCCCTCCAAGACAACGCAAGCCTCAAATGGCCAGGGCGCGAGATTATTGCACTACTACCATGTAGTAGCCCTGTCAGCCTGCCTGCCACGCAGCCCACCGCCTGCCCGCCTTGGGGGCTCGGGCCTCTCGTCCAATTATTACCTACATGGACCCTGATCAGGGAGCGCCTTCACCGTGTCCAGCCTGTCTGCAGGCACGGTACCACCCTGTCCAGGTCGGGTACTTGCATCTCCGCCCTGCGTCGCACTCGCTCGCAAGTACCGCACCGGCCACCACAACCGCCTCCCTTGCCCCTTTCCGCCCTCTCCATCCTTTTCCCCTGCTACCGCCGGCTCCAAGCCTTTTACTCTGCCGCAACCTCATTCCCACTACCGTCGTCCTCTCCCATTGTCCGTCCATCTCTGCTGAGGCGCTGCTTCGTCATCGCACGCCTCTCTGCTCTTCTCCCCTCCTCCATCGCTCCGCTCAAGAATCTTTCAATACGGCTCGTCGTCTCGCTATTCCTTCCACAATGTCGTCCCCTGCGGTATGTTGTTTGCTCCCCCAACGGAAACCTGCCTGCCGACAGGTAGCTCATCCATTTTGTTCGATACTGATATATCTTTTCCACCCGTTACACAGAAGATGCTTCGTCGCAAGAAAAATGTCAAGAAGGGCATCCAATTCTGCCTCATGGTCTGCGGCGCGTCAGGAACAGGTAATGGAAAAAAAATATCATCACACATATATCCTCCTCTCGCCTCGTCTCCCTGATACGTGGGCTCTTCGACACACGACGCTAACGTTGACTCCTGCCAGGGCGCACCACGTTTGTCAATACCCTTTGTGGCAAGGATGTCCTTCAGCACAAAGACTCTGATGATGCCGCCGATGCTCATGTCGAGGACGGCGTCAAGATCAAGCCTGTCACCGTCGGTGCGTTTCCGTTTTCCCTCCTTGAACCCGCGCTGTTTCTTCTTCTAACATGCTTCGGATCCAGAGCTCGAGCTCGACGAGGAAGGAACACGCATCTCCTTGACCATTGTCGACACCCCCGGCTTTGGTGACCAGATCGACAACGAAGCCAGGTGAGAGCCTTCTACGCATCACACGTCATCTATCTCACTAACGCTTCTTGGGGCAGCTTTGCCGAGATCGTTGGCTACCTTGAACGGCAATATGATGACATCTTGGCCGAGGAGTCGCGCATCAAGCGTAATCCCCGCTTTAGGGATAATCGAGTTCACGCCATGCTCTACTTCATCACGCCTACTGGTCATGGGTTAGCTCTCTCGCTGTCCCTTACTTTCCCCCTTTGGCCCGAGCTGACGCGTGCATCCTAGCCTTCGAGAACTTGATATCGAGCTGATGAAGCGCCTCGCTCCGCGCGTCAATGTCATCCCTGTCATTGGCCGCTCCGATACGCTGACGCCGGCCGAGCTGGCCGAGTCGAAGAAGCTGGTCATGGAGGACATTGAGCACTACAGAATCCCCGTCTACAACTTCCCCTATGACATTGAAGAGGACGACGAGGACACGGTCGAGGAAAACGCCGAGTTGCGGGGGCTCATGCCCTTCGCCATCGTCGGCTCCGAGGATGCCGTCGATATTGGCGGCCGCAAGGTCCGCGCCCGCCAATACCCTTGGGGCACCGTCGAGGTCGACAATCCTCGCCACTCTGATTTCCTAGCCATTCGCTCGGCTCTCCTTCACAGCCACTTGGCCGACCTCAAGGAGATTACCCACGACTTTCTCTACGAGAACTATCGTACCGAGAAGCTGTCCAAGAGCGTCGACGGCGCCTCTGGAAAGTATGCTGCTCTCCCTGACCCCCTGTACGTCGTCGCCCTCGATGGCGCTAACGACCGGGACAGTGCCGACAGCTCGATGAATCCCGAGGACCTCGCTTCTCAGTCGGTTCGCCTCAAAGAAGAGCAGCTCCGGCGAGAGGAAGAGAAGCTGCGCGAGATAGAGCTCAAGGTGCAGCGCGAGATCAACGAGAAGCGCCAGGAACTCCTGGCTCGCGAGTCGCAACTCCGCGAGATAGAAGCCCGCATGCAGCGCGAAGCCACGCAGTCGACCACACCGGCGCCCGATGCTAATGGCGAGTCCGCCGAATAGCGACCATGTTCGGACGGTATGCTGTGGGAGGGGCTTTGAGCCGTGTCCTGAACAGTGCGACGTTGGTCTATGTATTGCTCTAGGCGTTGGTTCTTTGTTCCCTTTCTCATGACTGGTGAGCGGAAAGAGTATTCCCCTGGCTGGAGCGAATTCGCATCGATTTTAACCCTTTTTTTTTTTCTCATTTTTCCCCTTGTACCGGCCTCCTGCTTCCACAAAAAGCCGCTCTGCACAGGGAAGATTGGCCATGGACTGCGGAGCGGCGTCTCGGGGATTGGAAGCCGAAAAGGTGGGACGGCCTGCTCTCTCTCTCTCTCGTCGTTACGGTTGGTGTCATGGCCAGGGTTTGCAACAAGGGAGCGGTAACTATAGTCTACAGACATGAGCGGTCGAGGCGGAGGTGGCAGCGACAACGACAACGACAACGACGTGTTGCCGGCCGGCTTCGTCAGGACTTGTCGGTTCCGAAAAGAGACCCCCAGTTCAAGGTACATCTGCTTATCGCCTGGCCCGTTTTCTTCAACCTGCGATATGCTGTTTATTTACATGTTTTCTCGTCGTCCCCGCCCTCTTTTAGCCTCGTCGAGGACTTTTTTTTAATGCAAATATGGATTACTATTACTTCTTTGTGTTCGTCTGCGTGTATGCTGTGTTCTTGGGTGTGTTGGCCATGTTCGTCGACGTTGAGTTGCTGGGCGTTCGTTACAAGGACAAGAATCTTGGTAAGGGCTACAGTCTGTCACGGCACACAACACAAAGGGGAAAAAAAAGGGGGCAGCTGTCAGCTTTAACGCTGCCTTGATTCAATCTCGCTGCTATCGGAACAGAGCTGGGAAAGGGGAAACAGATGCAAAAAGGAGATGAGGAACAGAACAAATTGAAAGGAGGGTTGCAGTAGGCGCCTGCTTCGATTTGCCACGGGTGGTGTAACAACAAATGCAGACACCAGTAGGCCCCCGCTTGCCATTTTCCGCCGGTGACCGAAGCGGGTTGGTTAGTTGTTGGACTGGCCGTTGAGGATGCGCAGGATGGCGAGGAACAGGTTGATGATGTCGAGATATAGGCTGATGGCGGCGGCGATCTCCTCCTCGACATGGTGCTTGCGGATGACGAGTTGAGTGTCGACGAGGATGTAGGCGCTAAAGATGAGGGCGGCGACGCCGCCGTAGACGAGCTCGACGGTGGAGTTGTAGGGCAGGAAGGCAGCGATGAGACCAAAGAGGAAGAGGCCCCAGATGGCGCCGAAGAGGTAGGGCATCCACGAGGTGAAGTCGTACTTTGTCTGGCAGGCGAAGGCGGTGAGGAAGATGAAGATGCCGGCGGTGAGGACGACGGCGTTGAGGACGACGGAGGTCTTGTAGAAGGAGACGATGACGGAGATGGTGTATGCTTCGGCGAGGGTGAAGGCGGAGAGGAAGAGGAGGTTTGTCGGGTACGACTTGCGCTTCCAGTAGGTCAGGCCCATGAAGACGAGGGAGCTGATGAGCTGAGGGTGGGGGGGGGGAAAAGAGGAGGAGGAAATGTTAGCGGAGGGGACTTTTCACGACACTGCGAGTTGAGTCTCGCGGGGAAGGAAAAAAGAAGATGGGGAGGGGATATTGGACGAACAGAGATCCAGACGAGGGCCTGGTGGTGTTGAATCCATGACTTGTACGAGGCGTTGAAGAAGGAGACTGCGCTGAGACCTGCGGTGGCGAGAAGCTGGATGGTGAGGATGGTGTAGACTTTGCGGATGAACTGGTTGCGGATATCGACGGTCGCTTCGGCCACGGAGCCGCCAAACTATAGGAGAAGAGGGGTCAGCATCGTGTGTGACGGGGGATAGGAAAAAAAAAGAACCTTGAAGTCATCCGGCAGGTTATCCTCGCTCGACCGCGGCGGACCGAACAGGCCCTGGGCTTCATCCCGAGCGGCGGAGGAGGAGGAGGCGGGGGCGTAGGCGGGTGGCGCACGCGTGTAGTCTTCCTCTTCTGGTTCGCGCTGGGGCGCGGGCTGATACTTTGCGTTGGAAGAGGATGCCATGATGGAAGGTCGTTGAGATTATTGGAGGTTTGTTTTGAAGGTGAAGAGATATCTCTGAGGTTGGAGGTTGAGGTTGAAGGTATGACTGTTTTGACGGATGGATGATGACATGGCTGGTGGGTTGGATGGGTGGGGCGGGGGAACCGCGGGAGAGAGGGGAGGGGGTTAGTCAGCGGATCGGGACCAGGACGGGGGCTTTTATTGATGGAGGGAATGAGGGGAATGATGGGAGGTTCAAAGGATGGCATTTGCGATGCAGAGAATAGGTTATGCTGTGCGGGCTTTGATACACATGATAAGTCTTTCTTTTTCCCTCTTTTCTTCTCAAGTTAACGATTTACCTGGTAAGTATCTACCTAAGAAACGTTCGCAGTATCCGTACGTAATAGGCAGATGCTATCCGTACATGCCCGTACGGATATAGTGAATAGAAGGCGAGGGGGGGGTTTTCCTACTACCTGACCGACCACTGACCAGTCGGCGCTTTATCCGAATAGCGACGTTAAGTTACAATGGCAACTAAGAGACTACAACATCATAAAAGGCAAAAAGGAGGTCAAGTGTTTAGAGAGAAGAAATTGGCGGAGTTTATTGAAGTAATGGGATAAAAGCCATATGGCTTCCTTTACATAATGATATAACCATAAACAGGAAGACATGCCTACAGACGTTTATGCGAGAAGCAAGCAAGTATCATCGTGGTAGGTTTCACGTTATAAAAGCTGCCAAGCTTGATGAGAGACGGCCCACGAGCTTATAAAGGGAAGCAAGAGGAGAAAGAGGGGAAAAGAGGTAGAAAAGGGGAAAGGAGAAGGGGGGGAGCGGGGGAGGAAACGAATGATTTGCATTGACGGAGTGTTTTTTTCTTTCGCCGCTGCATGGCTTTAGACTATTTTCTTTCTTTCTTTCTTTCTTTCTTTCTTTTCTCCTGGTTGTTGATCACGCGCTGGGTTAAGTTGGTCTTTAACTTGGGCAGCTGTATCTAAATTGCATCTTACATGGCAGTTTTTGATTTTCGCTTCGACTTTTCTTTTTCCCCTCTTTCTCTGTTGTGTTTAACAGAGTACATACATACATACATACACTTTTGAACTCTGCATTTGCACTCGTCCGGCTATTTACTTTATGTATGTACGTGTATCCGTAGATGCCCCTGTGATTGTATTGCATTTACAACATCACAACTGCAAAATGGGATTCCCTGTTCAGGCGGCTCTGACGCTTGCCTGCTAGCTACTACTAGTACTACTTTGTACTATGACGGAGTACAATCACCAGACGCCGTCGCGTACAGATGGGTACGGTATCCGTCGTTAGTGCTTTGCCGACTGCACAGACGGACGGGCTGGCAGATAGCAGGCGCGTCACCTCTCCACCCCTCCTCCACCACCCCCCCCCCCCCCCCCCCCCCCCCCCCCCCCCCCCCCCCCCCCCCCCCCCCCCCCCCCCCCCCCCCCCCCCCCCCCCCCCCCCCCCCCGG